>JANDKE010000156.1:2023-34839 GCA_027627275.1 Coprinellus aureogranulatus | reverse complement strand
GTTCGTATCTTGTCGACCCTTGTCACCCGCTTCTCCTTGATTCCTCTCTGCAGTCTCGGGCGCTCCTCGGTGAAGAAGACATCCGTCTGCTTGTAGTTTTGCCCCAGGGCGACCGAAGCGACACCTCGGGCTTGATCTGCCAATACCCTGGACGCCTCCACCCATTCTTGGAAAGTCCAGCCTCTCCAGACCTCGTTAGGCGCCTTCCCTGAGCCTCTGACTATGGTGTCGATGGACTCGCATTTAATCTTCTTCTCGAGCTTGTGCAACTCCTTATAGACCTTCCGACCCTTGGTATCCCCAGTGTAGAAGCAAACACTACTGTGCTTCTTTCCCTCTGGACCCTTGAGCCATGTCATGAAATTCTTGAAGGACCTGCAGGTAGTGGCTTAAGGCACGCCAGGTAGCACACGAAGGACTACGTACTCTCGAGCAGGGTCAACCTTCGGCTTCGGCGGAGGGGAAGGAGACCTGCTCTTCGGTGGTGCTGGCGGAGCTGCTCTGACTTCTATGACCTCCAAATCCAACCCCCCACCCGGCTGGACGCCTTGTCAGTATCACGGACAGCGACATACAGTTCAACTGGCTTACCAAGGTAACAGGGAGCGATAGCACATCGATGAAGATGCAGCAAAGCGAGAGGAATAAGACGGCAATCTGGTAGAAGAGGGAAGACTTCATGGCTATGACAGGTGCTGGGTGAGGTGTACGGAGCGAGTGTGCAAAGTGTGGAGGGGAGGAAGTGTGAGTAGGCCAGCTACTGTAGGCAGAAAGGAGGACGTGCCAGACGTGCAGAACCCTCCCATTCGTTTCAGCCTTTTATATGGCGGGCCTGCCCTACCATCCATCCCCGAAAGTCCGTCTCCCGGACAATTTTTCGACAATGTTCTGTAAGCTGAACGTAATGGAACATGGTGTGCAGCATGGTGGAAAAAACTGGTTTCTCCCACTGAGATAAAAATAATTCAATGGTATCGGCTAGTTTTGGCCACTCCATCCTCAACACCCCTCCCGGGTCGGTGGCCAGTGCTTAAGGGAGGCGCTGCTACTTGACCGCTTACGAGGTGGCCTATGGGACTTGTTGAAGCACTCTATGAGGTAGGAACTTTGCACAACGTTACCAGCGAGGCTACCACGGGTAGGTTTATAAAAGTAGAATTTTCATGTACTTGATGATCGTTTACCGAGCGAATGCATGAGGGAGACGCCCTACCCATGCGGGATGGCGAGACCGGGAAATCGGTATTTGTCACAAGCTACTGAAACGTAGGCTCAGAACACCGTTTCAATAGGTCTCCCGCATCCGCCATAGATTGCCGCAACATGCTGCTGTAAAATCACAACTGGACCTTCCCAGACCTTCCCTAATACTGCAATTGAGAGATCCGGCGACCGTGCACGGCGCACATGCCTCTGTCCTGAGAAGCAATTTCGAGGCGGCCTGTCTTCTGGCTGTCGCAACGATTCCGTAAGTTGAATTCAATACGTTAAAGAAGTTGCAATGTTGCTGACTCCCAGAAAACTTATGGGTAATCCGTACCGGGTCGTCAGTAGCCGCCCCCAGCGAGGAGGTTACCCAGGTAAACTGTGAACTATATGAAAGCAGAGATGAGAATGTATAAAAGCAGACGAAGGCGAACACCCACGGAGTAGTAGCACGTCATTCGTATGAACCAGGCCAACACGGTGGGACCGGCATCGCTCGCGGGCGCTTAAATGCCCGTGGATCGAATGCGGAGAAACAGTTTGCCTCGGGGTCGCGTGCTTATGATTTGGCAATCGCCCATGTGTGGCAGATACCTGCCGGTGCCCCATTGACATTACTACGGTTTTACCTACCTCTGGAGACAGAGAACTAGTGACTCCCTTGTATCCCGCTTCTGGCCTTAGGCATCACGTTATAATCCGGAAAGAGATCTGCAAACCTGTGATCGTAACAGGGGGACTTCTGATGGCGATAGTATTAGTACTAAGTGTAAGTATAAGTGCTAGGGTATGATCAGCCGGACGGTTCTCCTACTTGCAAAGGACTACGCACTGTGGTCGGCTCCCTGTCTGGCTCGCTTGCGGACTAGGACTTGGGCTTCGAGCTTCAAGCAGATACCAAGAAGATTTACATAGATTATTACATTGGAGGTGCGGTTACCGACGAGGCCTCGTACATAAATCGATGGACTTTGTTAGAGATAAATGTTCTAGCAAATGCGTGAACCTATTTGATCGGGATGCGAGCAAGAAACAAAAATGACGTAGCGAGAACAGGAAGAAGGTATAGGCATCAAGAGCGAAGATGGAGGAGACATGGAGGCGGCAGCGAGTGCAGCAAGCGGCAGTCTCTGGGCAGTAAGTGTACAAGCATACATCGTAGAATGACGGAAGGAGTGACGGAGGATAGAACATCGGGGAGTGACGTTGACGGGCATTGACGAGGGTTGTCTTTCCATTCACCTGGGTAGTTATCTGCCCGGCAAATGCCGAGAATGAGACCAAATCGCAAGTTTTGAAGCTCATAAGGGCGTCTGTACTCTCGGCTTGCAAATTTAAATAGTAGTATGCCATCTCAATGTCGGACCAAAATTTGGGTAGAGAGGATGAAAAGGTGAGCCTTCCAGGAGCGGATTACTGAGGATGGCAGATAACATGGGTGTGGCTGTGCTCGAATTGTTTTCTGCCATGTTATCTGGCAAGCGCTCGCCAGCTTCGCTCTGCCTGCGCTACCTCGCCAGGAGGCTCAAGGTTAGGATCAATGTGCTCGTCAGACTGATGGCTGCTAGGACCAAAAATTTGAGAGCCCAATTCCTCCGGGTTGTGGCTGCAGTTGGTCAAACCGCCTCGAGCATAGCAAGCGGCGGCGCGAGCCATTCTCACTGTGTGCGCGCCGCAGGCGACCGAAAAATGAGGTCCACAGGTTCAAAAGCAGGTTCGATTCGCATATCGGCCCACTTACAATCTGCTGAAAACACCAATCCTTATGAACGGTGCTCTCCCAATCAAACACTCGCTCATTGCTCATCCAATGGGTTGGGTGCTGATGTGGTTTAGTCTGCGCCGTCAGGCGCTCGAAATTTGGGGCTATGTGCGGCACAGAGGGTATATTTCTAGCAAATTCAGCTATATGAAAGCTATGAGACTCTCGGTGAGTTCAGTGAAGGTGGACAGAATAAGCCCCTATCTCCCTTTCGATTCGCCTGCGGCGCAATTCTTTTTTCGATTTTTCCCCTTTCAGATACCCAGGTGAATGGCCCCAAAACCCAGATTTTAGCGTACCAATCCATCCAAACCAAGCAGCGTAGTCAGGGGTTAACGTTTGTGGGGTATGAACTGGGGCACCGGAATACGGGTAAAAGGCCGGGTACTGGCATAAATCGCAGGTATCGTCTTCAGTCTTGAAATCGTCGCGCTGTGAGTAGCATGAAGGTCGTGGGTTGGGAACAGGGCTGAGGGTATTCGTGAGTTCGCAAGAACCTATACCTGTGTGACGGTGGGCGGCTGGCCATTGATACCCGGCTGGATGATAACGGAATGTCCTCCTGCAGACATTGGGGGTTGCATGCCATATCCGTTGTAGCCAGGGTATGCTCCGGGGGCATATGCGACACCGTGAGGAGGGCCACCCGTGTGCTGGTTGTAGTATCCGGGTGCCTCGTCGTACCAGGGGAGTTCTGCGAAATGGATGAGAAATGCACGATCTATGAGGCAATTCAACATACCCCTGATAGGCTCTCTGTTGATATCGAATCTTCCGAACCTCTTGGCTTGTCCGATGAGTTGGTTGATGACGATGAACGCGATGACGAAGAACGCAAACATCGCCCATGAGAAGGCCTGCACGACTTTCATCTGGTTGCAATAAGAGCGTGCGGAGTCTAGGACACGACGTCTTCAGCTGATCTGCGGATGGAAAGGTGATATTGCGCACATTCACGGTCCTGCTTCGCAGGCATGGTCCCTGAGACTTCGCTGCATTGGACATGGCCAATGATATCGCTGAGCAAAGAGGGCTTTGTGAGCGTGGCCTTGTCGAGTGGATGAAAAGGTATTCTTACGTTGCCCAAGCACCCATTGCTGTGAGAATGGCGTCAGTTCAGAATCAAAAGGAACGAATCGGCTGAGGCGCACCAAGCCAGAGTACACCGAAAAAGAAGTAAAGTCCAACCTCGTATCTTGGTTGTGACCATTGTAATCTGAGGAGAGTGACTAGATCTCAGCGATGATTTCCGGTGGGCTGAAGCAAGATGACTGACGATAGCAGGAATATGAATATCTGGAGGGATGTCACGATGAGGGCGAAGATGACGAAGCCGGCTAATGGGGGTGAAGGATAACAGGGTTGAGACAATGCATACGGTATCTCCATCACCGACGTATACTCACACTTGAAGGTAGCATCGAAAACGGAAGCAAAGTTGGCGGTGATCCCGAGAACAGCTCCTGAGGACGGAGGCACAGCCCGTGACCAAGAGACCCTATGATGCAAGAACCCGGCATACCTGAAAGTAAGAAAACAAGAACTGAAGGCAAGACGTCAGCGACGGGTTTTAGAGTAGAGAAGCGCCCAAACTCACCATAGAACGCGAGCCTATTGTTCCCAAATCGTACGGTCATGTTGGCAAGTCGTGTGGGCGTATATGGGCGGTCGTGTATGCAAGTGCTCGGCCTGCTCCTTCAGGGCGCTCTCGTGAAGCAGCCGCTACGCCGCTGCAAGTTTGGTGAGGAGGGAGACGAAGAGAGGCCGACTGCGCAGCGCAGGAAGAAAATGAAAAAGAACAGGCCATACAAGGGTCGTGGCCTGCGTATAACAGCCTGTTGCACATGACGTAATCTCGAGGAATGTCACCGGGAAGCCTCGTGCCCCACAGCATCCCTCTTCTCGCGTCCTCATCGCCGTCTCCGCTCATACACTGCTCACCGTGAGCACTGACGTCGGTCTCGTCGGCGCTGATGGACAGCCCCTGGCGGACATGGGCGGCAGCTGACAGACAAGTCTAGCAGATAAATAATCGAGCTCTACAACACAGACCAGAGATGCGCACAGGGTACAGCTTTTGGTACAACAAATGGAGCAGCCTACTCATACACAAAACTCGGGTGGGTAGATGAAAATGTCGCTTGCATACAACTCCACGCAATCGCGCTGAGCAACACCTTCGACAGGCAGCGGGCGCTTAAAGGCCTCACAGCCGTAGCCTGTCACTTGCGAATCGCAACCTTACCCTGCGCCTTCCTCAAAGCCCGCTTCTTCTCCTTCTCCAGCTCTTTCTTCTGTTCGGCGGGCGTCAACTTTGCCAACCGTTCTTCCTCCTTCTTCTTCTTCTCTGCAGCCCTCTTCTCTGCCTCTTCTTCCTTCCTCTCCTCCTCTGCCTCCTTCACAATTGCGCGGTCTGCTTCTTCCCTTGCTTTCTTGAGCTTAGATTTGGTCTCGGGGCGCAGGTTAACCTTGTTGAGGTTGTCGATCAAAGCAAAAAGGGATTGGATGAGAGGAATCGTGGCGGAAGATTGCGAGGGCGGCGGGAGAGAAAGGTTAAGGATAACATGCTTCTCGCGAGCCTCGGGAGTGATGGGGCTGGCCGGGCGTTGACGGGGTTGGTCAGTTATCTATATGAAACAGTAGTCAGTGAGGTGGTCCCTGTTAGAAGTGATAAANNGCAGTCGANNGAAAATAAAATNGGAATGCGAGGACGAGCTGCTGCTACACCTCGTGCNTAAGTTGAGNATAATGTTGAGAGGGTTAGGTGGGTGGTATATCNATGCACNTTCAACNGAAGAAGTNACAACCCCAACTCTATGGCGAGCGACACTNATGNGTGGTGGCGCTGAAGCAGAGCAAGAATAGCCTACTCACAGAGAGGGAACGGAAGTANGGTTGAATCTTAGGATCTTTAAGCGCCTCCACAAGAGAGACGCCACCCAACAGCTTGAGCATATTCTCTGTTACGTCCGCGAACTCTGCNNAAGGAAGGAGCAGATGGCCAATTTCAGCATTCCGCTACAAGCATCCGAGACAGGAGCGGTCAAGAAGGAAAAGAAGGTACCTGACATGACCGAAANGGTGGAAGGTAGTGCGGGGTTTTCCGTAGTCTTGGTAAAGGTCTGATACATGAACAACGCGTTGAGAAACAGGGTGCAAATTCAATACGTTAGGCTGCGACGCACCAAATCCCATCGGTCTTTCTTGACAGTCAGGAGGTCATCTTTGGCAACNACACCCCACACAAAGTCGTGCGGCAATGCCTCTGGTGCAAGCTTGAAGTCGAGCTGCACCTGGTCTTCTGGACGGTACTGTAAGTCAATCAAGCTCCATGCGAACTGGTAGAGTATCTGGAANATGTCGTGACGTGGCCGCAGAGTGAAGATAGTGTGCAGAGAAGCGATGTTGCGGCGTCCGGTGGAGAATAGGAAAAAGTCTGAGTAGCCGTCAGAGGTAAGCCCGTCCCCAGGCTGTGGCTTGGAGAATTGCTGCTCGAAAATAGGCATGTGCGCGGCGAGCCTAGACCATTGTAATTGAATTGGTTTGTCAGTCGTGGTGTATGTTTTACGTGTCAACCCGGACACAGTGCTGGTGGANTGCATACCATGCCCTTGCTTTACGACTGTTCCGTGAGATCCCGAAAAGCGTTAATAACGCGTAAACGAGGAGAGCCAATACGAGATAACCCTCGGTCTTCAAAGCTGAAAACGGGGATGTCACATCNGAACNGAGATGGCAAAACTGGACGGGAGATACGCACTGGCTGGCCTGAAGACGAAGAACTTCCAGCGGAACTCCCAGCCATCGTAGTGCTCCGGGGTGACGACTGGTGCAGGTGTAATGCCCTGGACGAGCTGGTTCAGAAACGACATGGCGATGCAGTGCAGGAACGATCTGGCGCCCAAGAAGCCAGCGCGTCAGGCCGCGGACCGGCAATCTCCGGACGGACCCTTTTCACGCTCATTTAAAGCGCGGCGAGCCTCCGCAAACNCAACGCGCTCCATTCCAGCCATGTTCAACGACGTCTTCCGTCCGTTGCCCCAGCAGAATGTTCCACAGCCCAGCTTCACAGAGGGTGCAGAGGAACCCTTTGAAGCCTGCATATACGGTGAGGTACCTGGCGTTGGGTGAGCGGTCTGTGGACGATCCGTCGTGCTTGGAGTCTTTGAAGGGAAAATGGTCCGTAAGGGAGACAGCGACAGGAAGCGTCGCTTGGGAGAAGAGAGGGTGGGAGTCCGAGGAGTCTCGGGACCGTCATAGGCTTGCGTAAGGTCCAGTCGAGGAGGGCGATGTGTCCTCCCTCGAGCTTCGAAGTGTGCCTTCCCAGGCGGCTGATCACCGACGGGGGTCGTGGGGCTTGGAAACTCGACACCACGACGGTGAAGCCAGTCTTCCCTAACCCTCGTGTCCAGCTCGGGTCCGGTGGGCGGCGGGGCTGAAACCAGTGGTACGTCGATTATTTGCAACGAATCATCGGAGTCGGAACTCGACTCTGTGTCCGTACTATGCACGACTGGTGTCGTCAACCCGGATGTGGCGACTGATTGGTGGGGCATCGATGGCACGTTGGATGGGCCCTGGTCGGGTAAGAAGGTGGCGAGGGGGGAAGCAACGGTGGACACCAAGGTCAATGTGCTTGGACAGATCGTAAGCGCTGGGGACGAAGAAATTGCCTCCTGGAAAGACGGAGGCGGGTAATTCGGAACGACTATGCGAAGCATCAGCAACCTCGTGTTGGGACGACCGGGCGCTCACTCACCATCGTTCAAATCCGAGAGCACTGGACGGTCCTGTCCATGGCGCGCTGACCTCCTTCGCGTATTGTTACGAGCGCCGCCCGTATTGCGAGGGGAGATTGGGCCGACATTAAACCTTTCTTCCTCCGGCCGAGAGCTTCTGTCCACCCTCGCTCGACCTTTGCCTCCCTTGCGGCTTCGGCTGGCCCTCGAGGCCTCAGAGCTGTCGAGGGTGCCGCCAGGGCTTCGCCCAGGCGAGATTCCAGGGGGGAAAGGGCGTTACAGACGCAGCATCCGGCTTCTCCAAGTCATGGGGAGATGTAAAAGAGAGACGAAGAAGGCGTAAGGAACATGCGTCGACCACGAAGCCAGGAGGCAATGGCTGGGTTTGGTGGTGCTTTTATTTGTTTGATAGAGCCCGTACTCCGCAGGGCATAGCCAGCAGGGTGATAACCTGTGATAGCATGGTAGATTGTGATAATCGCCTGCAGGGTGTCAAGGTCTGTGCTGGATGAGTGTAAGCTTGCTGCAAGCTCCGTCACACTCCCTTCGTTCCGGTAATCGATCATACTCTCACGGTGGCTCATTACCGGCGGAAGGGCTGGATAGGGGCAAACGGACCCAGCACACGCCGGTTCTTCTGCATCGTGGCTGGAGAAGGGCAAATATTCTGGGCNGGTCTTCCTGATTCGAGAAATAAATTCATCGAGGGTCCTCGCTCTAGAAGGCTTCCGACGTGCCTTAACCAATTAGCGCCCTCATAAATGAAGAAAAGGATGTGACCCGGTCACTTCGCTCAGTCGCCTTCCANAGTTCTAGCCGTTATAGANACAAATACATGGTGTTTGTTGCACGAGGTCCGTAGAAATTAAATGCTGGTATGTGATATCTCTATGGCCAGTTGCCTTTCAATTCACTTTTGCCCTTGTCTGTCTGTGCTTGCTCAGCGCTCAGCGTGACCGATGTACTGCGCCTGGCATCCTCTCGGAATNTGGCGTAGGAACGCCACTGGCCACCTTGGCCACATCGCTCGAGGTCATCGCTTTGTCAGTTCCGTTGATACCTTGACCTTGGCTCTCTGTGAGAACGGGGTTCTGTATCAGACTTTCGGTCCGAGGAGGGAGCGTAGGCGGCGCACCATACGGCGAGTGCATCCTCTCGTTCTGCTTCACATCTCGGGTCAACCACCACATCCCTCCAAGCGTCGCGCCACATCCGAGCACTACACATGCCCAAGCCTACTCACCCCAGAATGTTAGCGGGCCCCGAGAATTCATGGGACGAAGCGTACCATTGGCGTCCCGCGCTTCCCGATATTCTTCTGTCCAGCATTCAAGTTCGCGTGTTCCATATTATCGGGGTGGTAGTTCTATGAGATGCAACGAGGTGTGGCAATATGAATTCCTTGTTATCTCGCGAAATTCCCGCCGAAGCTTTATATACCACCATGAGGCGGGACCGCATCTTCCGTCCCCCACTATTTATGACGTCACACTCCCAATGATGTAGACTTGCAGTCACATTAGTGGGCGCCAATGCCTTCTGCGCCACCGTATGACCGAGAGGCTGGGGACCTGGAGGAGACGGTGTTCTCCGGACAACCACGCAGCATCGCAAGTCCTCAGCAAGGATTATTCAGGCATTCTATCCATCGCGGAGGAGACTACCGCGTTTGGGCGCTTAAAAGTGACGTCGTCACTGTCAAAGCGCTTCTACGTCGCGTAGACGTGACAGAATTCGCTCAGACCACAGCTGAGTGTAGATTCGGAAACCCATCTCATGCAATCGATTTAATCTCTCTCAGGCTCAGATAGTGCTCATGACAAAGGTAAAAGTGCGGGATTGCCCGTTGAAAATGCGGGGTTTGCCGATGATGTTACAGTTAGAATATTGAATGCAGAAAACCAATTCCAGTACGCCCAGGAGCCCAAGATATCCCTCCCCCAACCCCCCTAGTACTTCGTATGCGCTTGTGATGTCGCGTTCCCCGCATCCTTATAATCCGCGTTCTTCGCTGATCTTTGCTCCCCCGCTGGTTGGGCGGCTCCTTTCTCCGATGAGGGTTTGGTTGCGGTGTCGGCACCCTTTGCTGGTAATGCTGATTGCACGGCATCTTCAGGGGCCCGCATAGCCCACCATAGACCGCCAAGTGCGAGTGCACTTGCGGCGATGTAAGCGCCAGCCTATCCATCCACCCCAGAGAAAGCTTGCGATCAGCCGCTGAAGTTACGAAAGCGAAAGTGAGCGAGGGCGTACCAATGGCCTTACGGGGCGCTTTCCGACGTCTCTAGGGATGTTGTCCATGATGAATGGTGTTTGGATGTGGTGTCTACAGAGCGCTCTCCGCAGTGCGCCCTTTTATGATGCGGATCGTTGGAAACAAGTGTTTCGAAGCGGGGTAGGGAGGTGACGTCTTGTCTTGCTATGATGCGGCCTTGCAGTCACTGGTTGTCGCTCCACATTCTCAAGACCAATTCGACGCAACTGCTGGTATGTGCGCGTTGACGATGCGCGCCTGGTGTACGGGGTGCCATTGGCGGATGGATAAATGCGTGCTGGACACTCAGCCTTGACAACGCAATCGAAAACGCTGGAGCTTGAAGAGATCAATAAGTGCATCACCAGCTGCCTAGAAGAGTGAAGACTGCCAGCGCCACAGGATAGGAGGAGAGGGGGATGNGGNNGNNGAGAGTGGGGGNGNGCAGGTNGAGGTGTTGACTGCNGANAAGAGNCAGGGACGGGATAAGGAGTGNATCATTGTCTCGATGGTTAGGAGCAATGATGAGGGCAGGGGTATGTTTCTCTTNNAGACNNAGNCAGGNGGTNTCGCTTACGTTTTGGTTTCTTACAGGTTGGTGAACTGGTGAAGGACTGGAGACGAATGAACGTGTCCTTCACTCGTGCNAGNAGCAAGCTNGTCATCTTNGGNTCNAGGAGGACACTCAANGCNGACCCNNTNNTNGCNCAGTTCTTNGANCTNATGGAGGACCGNGGGTGGGTNTATGAGTTGCCNGTGAACGCTCACCTNGTACACAAGGACGACATGACNCGGAACGCAGNAGACTGTGCTGANGAGGAAGANTGCTCCGATGTCGATGACGCTTGNGANGCANCGTTCCCCGAGAAAGAGGCGACAGTGGTCCCGAAAGAGATCANGGAGGACGAGGAAGGGGANGTGACAATGATCGACGACTCGGAGGATGTGTTGGAAGAGATGGAGGCGACTCTAGTGGAGGAGAGATTCGCTGCAGTGAAGAAGGNNCGAGGGACACCCTCAGTCAGGAAGACGAAGATGGACGACAGCAGCGACGTGGAGATCGTCAGCGAGAGCGTTATCGAACCCAAGCCCAGGANGAAAGNCTTGCCCAAGGTTACGCAGTCGGATGTCATCGACATTTACGACGACGATGAAGACGACTTCATGATNGTCGACGACAAGACCGTGGCGCNCTCNGANGATAGNAAGAAGCNAGGCGGCTGGTTNAGCAAGGNNAAAGGAAAGGAGAAGGAGAAAGGTGCAACCAAGATGGCGGGCTCGTCCAAGACGGCGGGAGTTTCCAAAGGCACTGCGTCATCGTCGACGAATGCACCGGGATCATCTAAGACCTCGGCTGCAAAGGCTCGATCAGTGTCCACCGGCTCCTTNAAACGCTCGCACCCCTCTTCTGCAACTGACACGAAGGAGAAGGAGAATNTNAAGGCTAAAGGGGGTNTAAACACTTTGGACAAGTGGTTCAGCAAGCCGGCAGCATCGCAGAAGGACGAGGAGGAGGCGCCACCAAAGAAAAAGGCGAAGAAAGCTTCGGAACTGGAGAAGCCTNCGCCTCTGCCATTGAAGAAGGGCAAGGTGAAGGAGGAGCCTGCGANGAAGAGGGTGGCNTCGTCGGTCTTTGGCCATGGGTACGAAGGCTAGGACGAAGGNGAANGAGACGGAGAGNGAGAATGGATGTGAAGAAGGCGGTTGGGNTGCTGAAGACGCGACCGATCTTGAAGGACTTGGTGTCGGGTGAGCTATAGCAAGCTCGCTAGGATATTTTGCNNGTTGTTGGATATGTTTCGCTTTTCGGACTTCCTATCTGTTTTCACGATTTCAAANTGTACAANACTGNATAGCATCCTCGCATGGTTTTCGTTTACATCATCGTCAACGNTGTCGATCTTCNTAGTATTCCTAATGCATAGAGCAAGTGTCGAGCNGCGATANATTNACAATGGCTTGGATAACGAACGAANTCGCAGGCTTTCNACGACCTTCTNAGGGTTTTGACCCTCGNAGGGGTGTTTGTNCATTGTTTGTCTCCATGATAACATGTGGACCGCNCGCCGCACAANGGTGCTTTGACCGGACCNNTTCTCAATGGCAAAGCANGANCGTCANTTGGACCAGNCCTACCACCGAGGNTTNCANANTGTNGCTTNGTCTNTNATGTNGCCACTTCGANGCCACCCGTGTGGCGGCCTGTGGCTTTTGTNGCATCCAAGCCATCCACTCTGCCACCCNNGCACTGTTTNGNCGCATTGTCCAGNGGNCAGTGGCAGGTTATAGTGTCAATGCGACACTATGGTAGAGGNGTATATATACTCNCTCTGTACCTACCTCCCCTCCTCACCACTCACCCCCTTCAAACACTCCTCAAGTCNACCAGCCCACCAGTCNANANNNNCNATGCCCNNCCTCCGCATCCGCCAGAGCTGCGCCAGCTTCGCAGCAAAGTTATCCAAGACAAAGTCTGCTGCTAGCCAGGAGCCGCAGTACCAACGTCCCGTCCCTGGAGTCCGGAGGCTCTTTTTGGGGGCCTGGAAGACTAGTCGCACGGACAAGACCGGCCGGCATCTTGAGTACAATCTTGGATTTCTACTTACGGACCCATCACCTGCTAGTTCGCAGACAAAGGCTGAAGGTTTTGGGGCCATCCATGCTGCAATTGGCCCCAGCTACTCAATTACTCGAGACGATATCTTGGCCGGTGCTGTCTACCTCGGACAGGTACCTAATCGTGTCAGCATCAACGACATCAAGAGCTATGCCAAGAAGGATATGACGAACTGCGTCAAGCTCGAGACACCGGATGACATTGGCAATTTCATATCGGTAAGTAAAGTACCCTAGTCGTTCATAGGAACCCATGCTGAACCGTCTGACAGGCATTACTACAAGACCAGCGTCTGTACCCATACGTACCTAAACTCACCGACGACGACCTCAAGCACATCGCTGCGGCCCTCAAGGTCTACTGTGACTGCAATGTCATAGAATATCATGACGAAAAGCCAACTGGTCGCTTCAAGCAGGCAGACAAATTTTTCAACAGCCCCCTTCCCATCCTGGACCTTCGTGGGGAGCTCTTGACCGACCCAGCGTTCCATGCAATCCCTAAGTATACTCCCCGCTAGTTCCTTCATAAACAAGTCATCCGCCTTCCTCTTTGCTTCCATTATAATACTGTTACTGTGATTAATATGAAAAACCTCTGGCTTTCCGTCGTGTTGGTGAATAATCAATGATCGCTAAGCTCCACCTTGGATGTAGCTGGCCATGGACTCTCCCAAGGTTCTCCTGCGCAATGGCAAAGCAAGCTGCCATCATCTTACTGTTGTTAACGACGTGTGAATTCACGGGTACACACGCAGCACCCAACTAATTGGCTAAGAACTCCATTTCTCTAGGCTCTAACATCGTCTAATATGTAATAGTAAGGCAGTAAGTAAGGTAGGTACAAAGCAGAGCCCCATTTACAACATGAGTGAACCCAATGAAGCACAGAAAGCATTGATACAGCCAAGCTAGAATTATGAATGTTCGTGGTAAGTATGTGATTGTCCAGCAGCTTGCCTTCCACGAACACTATCCAGAATTGTCGCAGCGTGAAGATCGTCAGCATGGAAAGAACTTGAAACTAAGACCCCTTTTCAGGTGTCTTCACTCGTTGCCGGTACCGCCAGTCCCACTCTTTCTGACCAGCACCCTCCTCCCCAGAAACATACTCATCCTCCTCTCGATAGACATAATCTTGCTTCCCAACCTTCACTCTCGCCTTCCCACTCTTCCCAGGAACCGCCCCTCTCCCGACTACATCCCCGACCACCTCCCCATCCATCTCCACCTCCACTTTCACATCCCTATCCTCACTCATCACCCTCGCATACTCCAAGAACAACCTGAACGTATACGCCGTCATATCAGCCATCCTCCAATACTTCATGCTCCATTCCCGCCCTTCCCGAGCGATTTTCTCTGCGAGGTCTTCGTGTGCGTTGTTCCCTGAGGGATCGCCGCGGAAGAAGTAGAGCGTGTCGAGGAGGTCGGAGAGGTCGTTTTGGATGGGGACGTAGTGGAGCCACGGGGCGACGCGGTCAGTGTACCATTCGGGGTAGATTGTCGTCTTGAAGATGACGGCGTTCGAGGTGATCAGACGTTTGAATCGCGAAGACCAGCCGTTACCGTCCACCTAAACGAATCCAAGACAAAGTTAGCGTTTTCAGAACGAGAAAGGGAAGACAGAAGGTAAACTTACGTCCATGACATACTTGTACCGCCCTTGAGTCTTCCCATCATGGAACTTCCGAAACTCATAGACTTCCCTCAGCCTATCGCACATCCGGCCTTCACAGTTGATAGGGTCGCCTGCAAACGCGATATCCGCCATCCCAGGTGCCCATTTCGCTCTCAAAGTCTCCTGACTCTGCTCTCCGACCGCCCACAGATCATTCGGCGTGCTCCTCAACGCGTGGTTCTTCGAGTTCTTGACCTTCGGATACGCGTCCTTGTCTGTAGGTGGTGGAGGGTCTGGGTTTATGTACTTCGGAGGAATCCGCATCTCCGTCGGGATGCCCGACTCGACTCTTCCACCTTTGCCTTCGCTCCCTTGTCCTGGTGAACACCAGGACGCGGGACAACGTCCTCCTTCATCTTGTTCGCCCAATCCACCAACCGCTCTCTCTGACTCAACCACCACAGTTTCCCTCCGTGCATCTGAGGATCCTCCAACGTCTTCCCCAGGATAACGTCGTCGCTCCACTCTACCTGCTCTTCACCCCCATGCCACATACCCGTATTCCTTCCTCTCCAGTGCAATCTAGATTCTACCTTCTCGTGGAACGGAGGGTCGTCTTCCCTCGGGAGGACGTCTGCGACCCAGTTGAACGGGAGAGCCAACAT
The DNA here is from genome assembly GCA_027627275.1 of Coprinellus aureogranulatus. Classification (NCBI taxonomy): domain Eukaryota; kingdom Fungi; phylum Basidiomycota; class Agaricomycetes; order Agaricales; family Psathyrellaceae; genus Coprinellus; species Coprinellus aureogranulatus. The sequence continues at coordinate 19,976 of JANDKE010000156.1, read as the reverse complement.
GATGTCTTCGTGTAGCGTTGTAGGGCTGTACCCGAACTGTGGTATGAGTCTGCGGTGGGGAACTGGGCCGGTGCCATGGGAGAGGAATTGCCCGTGCGAGAGGAGGTGTGCGGGGTGGAGGCAGGGGTCCATAGATGCTCGGTGGTCGTAGATGAAGGTCTTTGGGGGAGGTGATCTTGAAGGGGAATGCGCGAAAGGCGATTCGTGTTTCAAGGCGAAGATGTCGGAGACTGGAGGGTGGTACGGGGAGTATGGGATTGGGTCCATCCACGCTGGAGAGAAGGGATTGCAGGCTGACTTCCACCCATGGAGTTTGTGCTCCCGTTCTTTCGTCATGTCGAGGTCTAAGGCGCGATTGTGTCAATATTACGAGCGTGTCAGCGTTCGTGAAACTCACATTTGCCTCGTTTCGCGGCATCTATGGCTTCATCCCTCAGCTCCCAGTCAGAATGCAAGTTGGGATTGTCGTGTGGGCTGAACACAGCTCGAAATGGCGGGAGGTAGTCTTCCACTTCCACGAGGACGTCGATCACATAATTAGCACCTTTCGTCTGTTCATACCTGACACTCTCGTCTGCGGGTGAAGTGGAATTGAGCATATTGAGGATATCCCCTTCCACTTCCTTGCCCACTGTAAACGAATCTTCGTGGGCCTCCCATTCGCGTTGCGTTTGGCGCAGATATGCGGGCTCGACTCCCCAGAATGGTGACAAGTCACGTTCGATTTGGTCGTACTCGTCCGGAAGCTGGACCGAATGGCTCTGCACGTACGTCCACCAGATGTCAAAGCCTTTGGGAGGTAGCCGTCCATATCGCCTTTGATACTCGATGTAAGCTTGTTTAAGCGTCTTACTTGCCTTACGGTGCTTCTCGTCCCATCGTTCCTCAGCACGTTTGATTAGTTCGAAGATTGGGTGCGGACCTGAAGGATCGACCTCGAGAAGACCGTCTTCGCGGTAGAAGTGGACTGAGGTAGATCCTGGCGGCGGTTTAGATGCTTGTTCGTGTGATGGTGGATCGAGAAGTTGGGATGGAGATGCGGGTGACACGACAGGAAAGCCAAACACGTCTTTGGCAATGCTGGTACCTGTGGGGTTCTGAGCTGCGACTGTCACAGTCTGTGTCGACCGTACGACTGAGGTTTTGGTGATTGTGAGAATACGGTCCTCGAACCGAAAGGGAGGTTTGAGTTGGCTGGTGACGGCAGAACTGTTGAAAGAGCCGCCGGCGTGTTAGGCGCCAAACACGGCAACAACCATAACTGCTGCCACTTACTCGGGTGCTTCCCATTTCTCCTCTGCTCCACTATTCGATGGCTTTCCTCTCGACCCGAATACCCATTCCTGCAGGACCCCAAAGAACCATATCACGAAGCCGAGGGCGATAACAAAGACGACTGGACGTCTCACATAACGTGAGACAAGGAAGAGGAAGCGGTTTCGACGTCGTGAGACAGCTTTTGGTGAATGAGGCGACAAGTCTCGGGGATGAGTGAGGATATGAGGTGGTGGAGAGCGCTGAGATGGGATAAGACCAGCACGTCGCCGGCCAAGCATGGCACTGAGCAGAGAAGAGGGGGTCATTTTGCGGCTCTGCAAGGACGGTACGGTCCTCGCAACGCACCTCAGGACACTCCTACGTGGAGGTTCTGGGCAGAAGGGAGTAGAATTCAGCTTCCGCGGTCTTGCAATTAGCCGCTTCCCTGCATACCAGAACGTGCTGCTTGATAGCTGCTGATCGATGCCGCCTCCCAACAACCGGAGCTGCTTGTGTTGGCGTGAAGAATGACAGGCCGGGTTGTATGGACTCCCAGCGAAGGGGGCCACAAAACCGAGGTCGTCGAAGGGGTAGAGCGTTATCGAGGGGAGAGTGGAGAGACAGCGCTCATAGCTGGCGCTAGACGCCTTGTCAATGCCGCCCTAATTTCATCGTGGTGATCGGTTATGCAATTCTAAATGTCCATTTTTGCATTCTCCACATGTCGCCCGCCTGGCGCTATTTTCCCATGCCTGTTCAAGGTGCGGGGAGGCGTTTGAGTGAGATGTCGCTTGGCGGTAACGATAACCTGCAGGTCGACTCAGAACGGGTATCTGAAGACGGAGGCGCGCGCCAGTACTCGGACGCGCTGGACACCATGTGGATTCAGGCACACCACACATTTGCTCCTCAAGGCGATGATCGGTGAGGGCAAATGTTTGTTCGTTCCTCGAGAGTACAGGGTGTCGACGAAAGAAAGTATCCAAGTTGGGACCTACGTATTTATAAGGTACAGCCAGACCTGCTGAACACTTGCACGACCACTGGACATGCCAATGAGTAGGACTCGGACCTGACCCCCACCGAAAATATCGGACAAAAGGCCAGTTGCAATCGTGCAAGACCTATTGTGGTGATACAAAATTTGCCCAGACACTCTACTATGAGCTCAAGATTGCCAGAACGATAGTCTACAGGCGGTCGGGGAGTGCTTCGTTGGAACCCCTGTCCAGATCTACTCGGCAGTTCCCGAACTTCGAAGAGCGCGTCACTCACGCGTCTTTCAAGTTCCCGCGTTGCTCTTAACTCTCGTTACACCAACCTCGGTCCCATGAAACCAACCTGAAGTGCTTGTTTCTCTTCACTCCAGCTGGAATGGTACTTGGGAGAGCCACGTATAGACAACTTACACGAAGCGTTGGGGTGCGTATGCACGCCAAATATCAACCGTTCACGGCCGACAGAAGTCATGCTGTTGCAGCTGCTCTTTGGATGCAATCATTCTGCATTGAATGTATGGGCGCGTCCTTGGCTCACATCATCTAGGAATGGTTGCCCTCGACATGTGCGATGGATAAACGCGCCGACAAGAACGGATGATTCTGGGGATGTCCCACTGGCCCAGGGAAAGGTACGTCCGATGCGAATAGGACATTTCCAGCCCGCTATAACTAATCCTACAGTGGGCAGAAACCATTACGGCCCAGCTTTCTACCCTTGACCCATTGAATCTGACGAATAAAGATATCGTCGATCTCAGCGGTAGAGTCTACTGTTATTGCACTGTCAAAGGTCCCGGCGGGGTGCGACTCGGAAAGACACACTTGACCTACAGGTCTTTCGGCAGGAAAGACGCCAAGGGTTCCACCGGGCTCCCTTTTCCTCCAGCTACCAGAGGCGTTTTCTACTTCCACGATCGAACCAATATCCACCCCGTCGCGGGCGATGTGCGTTTCCGCGCCTTTCCACCGGGATCAGTTCAAAACTCGGATGACATTCACGATCTCTTTGTGAAAGGGCACGATTTACTCGACCACACTGGCCTTGCTCCTTGGCATATCTCACTCCTATCCGTGATATATTGGAAGCGGCCGGGCTTCTACACCTCCCTGAAGAATAGTGGTTACATCACAGACGAGGCTGAAGAAGAGGTGGAACGTCTGCGGTTGGCCTGTAGCTCCAAAGGAAATGCATCTTCCGGGTTGAAAAGCCAGATAGTGGAGAGGTTCACAGATCCCTTCATCATGGACCTATCGCTCTGGGCGGTGAGTATGGTATTCTTGGCAAAAGAGGGTATCATACCCCACTCACTCCCTGTTCGGGCCATCACCACGGTGAACGTGAAATCCAGCCCGCAGCAGCCAACCTATTCCGGTAGGAATCGTCGGTTTACAGTGCCACTTTTCATTTGCTGATCACCACACCAGGCACAATTCTTGTCCGATTCGAAATGATTGAGCATAGAGGGGGGCAGCAAGTCGTCCTGCGGGTACTGAAATTCCTCAAGCCACCGAATCCTGATGACCTTGTTGTGCAGAAGGAAGGGGAGCTTTTGAAGAAGTGGAGCCATGTCAAGAAACGCGAACAAGTGTGGATGGCTGCGCCTCGAACAAAGTGGATCACCCCATCGTCGCTCAAAATGCTGGAAGAGACGTACCTACGCAAGAATACGGTCTGACCAAGCCATCCCACCCCACTACCTGTCTCTCTCTTACGTGAAACGGACGCCCCTTCCCCGACAGGCTCCTTACCTTGCGCTCCATACCCCTAAACCCGCTCTAGAAAACCCGCTAGAATATTAGAGGAGCCACCGCGCACCGCGAGCCTAATCGAAGCTCTGTATCGCCAGGAATAAGATGCTGCGTCAATAGTAACCTCTACGTCCAGCCCGCAGAATTTCAGTTGTGCCTGCCAACATACTTATTGAAATGTCGGTCGCAACACCGTAACGATCTTCTTCCAATGCGTGCTCTGTTCTCTAATTACGTGTGGCGGCAATCGCTCATGGAAACGCACTTATCTCGAACTCGGCCATCCTTGTACAGCCTTGTACGCATACTTACCATTCACCAACCTCCGACTCATTTCCGGAGGCCCACTCAACTGTGGTGGTGCAGTGTAAGTTGTTCGACCGCCGCACCGTCTTCAAGGACTCCAAGATATTCGAGGACCGAAATGTTTCAACTCGTATCAGGATATGCACTGGCGCGGTAGCTCCCCTCAAAGGACTTGGGTAATCCCATATCTTACTGAACTGGCTTGTTGAGTACCCACACTGTTTAGTAGCACAGTAGTATCGCTGTCCTCCTCAGGTCTTTCTGCATTGGCGCCCCAATCCGTCGAAGGCATTGTTGAGATTCTGAAGACCTCGGCAAGTTCCGGCGAACGCGGTTCACGCGTCGCGCCAGTGCGCGTGCGTCTTGCTTTCAACTCTCACCGTAGACTCCCGTGTCTAGGGCAGCTTCTACCCGTCGACTATCTAGGTCTTGTCTCTGAAGTATGAATATAAGCGCGCCTTCTACATATCTTGTTGCAGGCATAGGGGTGCGTGAGTGCGATAACCACTTCGAATGACAGCTGATGCTCACCGCGCCTAGGCGCTCGTTGCACCAAGTTGTTTTAGTACATCTGCATTAGCGCATGCATTATCGACCCTCTCAAGATGCAACAACTCTCAAGGAAGACGATTTGTCAAGACGGCAGCCATGCAGGGCGTTAGGAACACCTCACCGAATAAGGGATCGGTATGACTCTGACCACTTAGAAGTCGACAATGACATATCGTTCATTTCTTACAGCAGGCAACAGGTGTTATCGTAATTCGACCATCTACTCTTGTTCCCTCGAACATGACACAACACGACATTGTGGATCTCAGTGGTCGAATTCGATGTCATTGGGCGAGCAAAGAACACAACGGCCCCCGCGGGGGAATGCAGATGACAGAACTCGTGTACAAGGTTATAGGAAACTCAACGAAGAAAGCGGAAAGATGTGTACCTTTCCCCCCAGGTACAAGAGGTGTTTTGTACTTCCGCGATCGATCTGGCGTGCACCCTCTTGCAGGCGACATTCGCTTCCGTGTGCTGCCAGTTGGTGCTGGCCACCCCAACAACTCAGAGGACATCTGTGACCTCTTTGCGAAGGGGCATGATTTATCAGGCTACAATTCCTTTCTCCCCTGGAATATCTCGCTCCTATCCATTGTGTACAAGAGGCGACCGCTCGTCTATGCCCTCATGAAGAAGAATGGTCACATCACAAAGGACGCTGAGGAGGAGGTAGAACGTATGCAGTTGGCCTGGACCTCCAAAAGGAATCACGTTACCGGAATGCAAAGCCAGATAGTGGAGAGGTTCACAGATCCCTTCATCTTGGATCTATCGCGTTGGGCGGAGAAGATAGTATTCCTGGCAAAAGAGGGCATTGTACCGCACGCACTAACTGTCCGGACCATGACCGTGACCATGGCGCGTAAGCAACCAAGCCCACACTATTCTGGAGAGCCCTCAGCCTATTCCGGTAGGAATCATCGGTTCACAGCACCACTTGTACTGATCACCAGACTAGGCACAGTTCTTGTCCGATTCGAAATGATTCAGCATGGGGGGGAGCACCGTGTAGTCCTGCGGGTTCTGAAATTCCTCAAGCCGCCGAATCCTGATGACCTTGTTGTGCAGAAGGAAGGGGAGCTTNTGAAGAAGTGGCACTCGGTCAAGAAAATCGAAACTGTGTGGATGGCTAGGCGTGGAACAACGTGGATTACCCCATCGTCGCTCAAACTGCTGGAAGAGACGTACCTGCCCAAGGCTACCCGCTGACTGATGCATACCCTTTGGTAACCCTCCTATTCAATACGCACTGTTAACCCTGCCCTTCAGGTCTCTATCTCTCGCCCCAGGCTCTGATTTGTTGGGGGCAGAGAGTTACGGAGGATAACGCTCTCACCTTATCCGACCAGTAGACCAGCATGTTTTCTAATACCAACAGCAAGAGTGCACCCCATAGCCCCTGCGCGACGCTGTAAGGCAAACCTATCGCCCAAACCGCGTACGTATACGCAGCCTAGCTGAGAGGCGTATAGGGTAGCAAATATCCAGGTCGCCTCACCTTGTCTTCGGCCTTAACATTGCGCATTTGAAGCTTGAAGGCTTTCCCAACCATACTCAAACACGATTCTTGGATTATGCAAATATTCCCCTGGATAANTATGATGGTGCTTAGCGGTCTTGCACCATATAAACGGCAAAGGCGCGTACGACGATGGCCGAGTCCCCTACTACGCGCATTGGACCNAGGATGCATCGTTCAGGCATTCTAGTAAGNGGGAAAGATGTNNATGTGNATGTCAATGGCTAGAACGACTACGACTGTGCGAGCGGTAGGTCAANGCTACGACNGGCACACCGTTTTGCCTGGTGATACGGCGCTTTCGATGATGCTTGCGGTGGGAACCCCTCTAGATCTGAGNCCCCCGAGCGAGATCATTGTTGAAGTTTCGGGGTATGGCGTACAGTGTAATGGGGGGCNNTCTGGTNCTNTTGAGAAGGGGGGACTTGTTCCGCATAAGTGAAAGATAGGCCAAAGATAGGCTGTGGTAATGGATGTTCGGTCAGGCTGTAGTCTTGGTGAGATACGTCTCTTCCAGCAACTTGAGATTCGACGGGGTCATCCACTTCGAGCCAGACGAAGCCATCCACACCTGTTCAAGTTTCTTGACAGGGTCCCACTTCTTCAAAAGTTCGCCTTCTTCCTGCGTGATGGGGTCGCCGGGATTCGGTGGCTTGAGGAACCTGAGCACCCTCAGGACGACACGCTGCTTCCCCTGATGTTCAATCATTTCGAACCTGACAAGGACTGTGCCTGGTGCAATGGTCAGTAGATCGCAGGTGGTCCTTTAGAACCATCATCCCCACCGGAGTAATTCGAGCGCTGTTCCCAGTGAGGGTCAAGACCCTGCATGCGAGTGATGTTCCGAACTGAAAATCTGTGCGGTACGATGCCCTCGTTTGCCAGAAATACTACTCTCTCCTCCGAAAGCGATAGATCAATAATGAAGGGGTCCGTGAATCTTTCTACGATCTGGCTGTTAATCCCACAGACCGCCTTCCCCTCGGATCGCAGACGTTCGACCTCTTCTTCAGCCTCGTCCGTGATGCAACCACCCTTCTTCAAAAGGCTGTAGATGCTCCGTTTCCGATACATCGCGGATAGGAGTGAGATCTGCCAGGGAGCGAATCCGGTGTAGTCGAGTAAATCATGCCCTTTCGCAAAAAGTTCTAAAGGGCTTTCTGTACCCTGAATTGAGGCTGCTGGTAGGACGCGGAAGCGCAGGCCACCGGCAACGGGGTGAACGCTCCTGCGATCGTGAAAGTAGAAGACGCCGCTCGTACCAGCAGGAAATGGCAAGAGGACTGTTGCAGTTCCTAGCGCCTTGTAAGCGATTCTCACAAGCAATCGCCGGTTCCCAGAACTTGGAGCATCTCTGAGGACGCATCTGCGTAAGCCACTAAGGTCGACAATATCGTTGCGCGTTAATCTCGAAGGGTCGAGAGTAGAAGGCGTGAAGGTCCAAGAATGCGGCTGCAGAATGTTAACCGGGCGACGATGCTGGATTTACACCAGTTGGAACCATACCGTCTTTGAACTGTCCTTCATTCCCAAACCACTCTCGGCATCCTGTGAGGCTATCGTCTTGATACATCGTACCTGTTGAGGCTTTCTGTACTCTGTCAAAGTCGTTCGAGGAGGCGTCAATGCATACGCGACATTGCGAAAAGGTTTCCGTGTCTGCAAGGTTGACTTCGTTCAACATATGCATCCGGTGTGGCGAACGCGCTTACGCACCCCTGTGCTAACTGTGATATATCTCAGTGCCAGTTTCGCATACATCTTTTCAAGAGAATGTTAAAGGGTCCAAGCCAGAAGCATGGAGTCTTAATGTGGTGAGAGGTTGAGAGCAAAGTTGAAAGTGCCCCTATTCAAAACAACCATCACATTTGATGCGGTGCGACCGCATGGGACTTGGATGATGTCCAGGGAACAGCCTCACGGGCACTTCAAATGGGCGCTCGCGGCGCCATGCTACATCAAGCCCTGGTTGGTTTCACACTATGACAATGCCCTGGTCGGCGTCAGCATCTCCAAAGAACTTCCACTCTCACAACAACAACTCTCCCAATCCAAAGACTCCCAACTCATGTGCAATCTCTGAAGCGATTAGCCATGAAATACAGCACGTCCGCTCAGCCATTGGCTCAGCCTTTGGCAAGCCCAAGACGCCTACGAGTCCAGCGAAGAGCCCATTTTACCAACCCCACCCTGTTTCAGGCTTGCACAGGCATGCGGCAATTCATGGAGAGCCGACGAGGCAGCATCCATTGACCCCCAGCGCTGCCCCACCGTCACCGTATCCTCGATCTGCGGGTCCTCGGACTGGTGACCCTCGTCTATGCCAATTCCCCGCATCTCCCAGGTCACCCATGCCGTCTCCAAGGCCGCCTCAACAGCAGCTTCCTACAGGTGCTGCCAGGCCTGCTACACCGCAGAGACCGTCAACCCCGCAAGCCTATTCGATCTCAGAACGAAGGGTCATCACCCTTGATGATCCCCCTCGCTACGAGGCGAAGAGCCGACAGCCACCTCGTCCACTCAACTTGCGGGCGGATCTCCCCCATTCTGCCTCTCTGACAGCTACAGGGTATCCCAACGAGAAAACACCCAGCTCAGGCCCATACTACCCTCGCCAACCGCCGCCTCGTCTCCCCTCTCGTGGTAACAATCAGCAGGTCGCTCCTCACACTGCCCACCCCCCTTGGAGCCTTTCCTCGACACCCTGATTCGTACCATCGCTCACATCGCGGTCGGAACGATGGCAGCTTGACGTCCAAACCCGAGCCTGAGAGCAAGCGGTCGGGATTCCAGTTCGAGATTGGGAGCCTCAAGTTCAATATCCCCTCTCCTCTATCTGGAAAGACCGAGCCCAAATCTACCGACTCTCCTCGGTTCATGACTCCCCCGTCTGCCCGACCTAGGGATACTTGCGTCGCTTTGGGTAATTAGCGNNNNTAANNCGCCNNNGANCNCCNAGTTCAGCGATGTCAAGCGCAAGGATGGATCCTTCGGTGATATCAAGCACCAGGATGGTCCGTACTCTGCGGTGCTCTTCGATGATGACGGTTACCCCATGACGCCGAGGTCTGCCATGCCTCCCAGAGACCCTAATCAAGTCGTATTCCCTGTTCCTGAATACGGGACGGCGACCGACCTGGAGAAGGGTGCAGGTGAGAAGAAGCCCAGGGCTGGGTTCATGTTTGTCAAAACGTGAGTACATTATTCTTTGAGCTCTCAGATAGTCCTAAAACAACGACAGATGGCGATGCAAGCTCGAATCTCTCCGCGAACGTTTCCAGCGGCCGAGAGTCCAAACGGACCGCGTTCCCTCAGTCGATCCTGAAGCGGAGCCCCAGACGCTTGAGGAGATCGAGAAGAACATCCGCAAGATCAACGTGCTGTCCTGGACGACTCTCGGTGGCGCTTGGCTCATGCAGTTCACCACATTCGGGTACATCTGGACATGGCAAGTCTTCCAAGACTACTACATGAACGAATACGCCAAGGTGCACACGGTGAACAAGCTTGCTTGGATCGGAAGCATGCAGCTCTTCTTGCCGTTCGCGTTTGGAATCGTGAGCGGGAAGCTGTTGGATGCTGGGTATTTCTACCTCGCGACGTACCTTGGTAGCTTGATCTTCGGCATGGCGGTTTTCGTGTTGAGCTTCCTCGATCCATCGCAGTTCGTCCATGTGAGTTCTCTCCTTTCATCACCTTTCCGAAGGTACAAAGGCTCTGACAATCAACGCATCGTACTAGCTCTTCCTTGTCCAAGGCATCCTCATGGGAGTTGGCCTCGGCCTCCTCTTCCTCCCTAGTGCGACCATCGCCATGTTCCATTTCAAAGAGCGCAAAGCAATGATGACCGGCATCGCTATGAGCGGTTCTGCCTTCGGTGCCATGATCTATCCCATAAGTTCGTATTGATTACCCTTCTGTCTTCTGAAGTCACCCTTTGACCTCCCGAACCTCCGTAGTGCTTGATTCGCTTTTCGACAGATCCAAAGACTTCGGAAAAGCCGTACGCAGTTCCTCGTACATCGGTCATCGCCCTCCTCGTCCATCCGCAAAACTGCCTTATCGCCCAAGCCACCCAAGATCTGGGCTCCCAAGTTCCCTCCAGTCGATCTCGTGCTGTACCTGAGGGAGAGGCATTATTACCTGGTTTGCATTGGGTACGTTCTCCTCTTCCGTTGTCTGCCCACACANCATCGCTCATGCCTCTNTCCTGTACATAGGATCTTCTTCGGCACCCTCGCNNTATGGTTCCCNCAGAACTACATCGAGGACTACGGCGTNAAGCACAGCGTAGACCCNAACATNTCCTTCTACTCCGTNGCNATCATCGGTGTCGCAGGTTTCCTNGGCCGTATCGCGGCAGGTATCGCNGCTGANCGGNTNGGNGCNTGGAACCTNCTCATCCCCGCCACNGTGGGNTCGTTCGTNATGACCTGTGCTATGACTGGGATGTANGTCTTCCNANCCTNTCCTCCCCATCCACATTCTCCAGAAAGTCATTCCTGACTGACTTAACCCTCACCTTGTAGGATCACCGTCGGTTCCATCGTCGCCNTNTCCCTTTTCTACGGNTTCTTCTCAGGCGCTTGGTTGTCGCTCCTTATCACTGCACTCGGTTCGCTCGCCTTGCGTCCTGGGGAGATTGGACANCGAGTGGGTCTTGCGTTGACNGTCGGCAGCTTGGGCGCTCTCCTTAGCATACCTACACAAGCTGGTTTGATTTCCAAGGACTTCGTGTTCCCAAGGGCTATTGGGTTGATGGTGGTACGTGCTTCTTTCTCTCCTTGACACTGAAGGACATGNCTAACAAGNTCGATGCAGTTCATCATGATCATCGTCATCGCGATNTTCGTGTACATTCGCATGCTCGTTGCGCAGAAGCGGCGCTTCCAGTACGTGTAANAGTCTGTATTTATATGTGTTCGCAGGTCGAACACACTGGAACGATTGTATCGTTTCGAGTTGTNGGCTGCACGAGGGAATGTTCTACAACTATCATTAAATTTCTATCTAATCANAACTCAAACTCTCAGNNGCCCCGACGAATAGGTAGGGAGCTCAGCATGCATCATCAGTAAGATNTGGATCCTGAACAACTGAGAGAAGCTANATTTTGTTCAGCAACGGGCGCCTCTCTTCAAACTGACGTCTATTGCTGCCTCTTGATGGCCTCCCTTTGCTTGAACTTCCAATCCCATGCCCTCTTTGCACCTCCACCGCCAACCGTCTCCGCCGGTGCGTACTCGTCCTCCCCCTTATACAAGTAGTCCTGNTTTCCGACTCTCAACTTGACCGTTCCCGTATTCCTATCTGGAGTGGCAGGTTTCCCACTCGCATCTACAGCAAGCCCCGCGTCGACATCCACCTCTTCNTACACATCCCTATCCTCGCTCATGATCCTCGCATATTCCAGGAACAGTCGGAACGTGTACGCCGTCATATCAGCCATCCTCCAATACTTCAAACTCCAATCGCGTCCTTGGAACGCGATCTTCGCCGCAAGGTCTTCGTGTGCGTTCTTCCCTGAAGGGTCGCCGCGGAAGAAGTAGAGCGTGTCGAGGAGGTCGGAGAGGTCGTTTTGGATGGGGATGTAGTGCACCCATGGTGCTATGCGGTCAGTGTACCATTCGGGGTAGATGGTGGACTTGAAGATGACCGAGTTCGATGTGATTCGGCGCTTGAAGCGGGAGGACCAGCCATTCCCGTCGACCTGCAAGTCAAGGGACGCCATTAGCGCAAGCTCAAGCCCACAAGAAATGATGCGCTCACATCCATGACATATTTATACCGCCCCTGCGTCTTTCCGTCGTGACGCCTCCGGAACTCATACACCTCCTTCAGCCGATCGCACATTCGACCATCGCACTGGATAGGCTCGCCCGCAAACGCTATATCGACCATACCAGGCGCCCAGTTGGCCTTGAGGACGTCCTGGCTCGGTTTACCCACAGCCCAGCGATCGTTGGGGGTGCTCCTCAAGGCACGGCTCTTGGTTCCTTCCTCAATCAACTTGTTCGCCCAATCGACCAACCTCCCGCGGTGGCTCAGCCACCACCATACATTTGGACCTTCCTTCTTCTTCTCGGTGTGCGCGGGTTTCCCCAACCTCATCGCATCGCTCCACTCGATGGCCTGCTCCCCTCTTCCCTGCCACACACCGGTGTTTCCACCTCGCCAGTGAAGCCTCGAATCCTCCTTCCTTTGGAACGGAGGGTCATCTTCACGAGGATAGACGTCTTCTACCCAATTGTACGGAACGGCGACTGTGATGTCGTCGTGAAGCATCGTGGGGCTGTAAGAGAATAGCGGGATAAGCTGACGCTGCGAAGGAGGACCGGTCCCATAATTGATGAATTGACCATGTAAAAGGAGATGGGAAGGGTGAAGACAAGGATCCATGGAGGCGCGATGATCGTGGATGAAACTCTTGGCCTGTGGCGATGGACGAAAGCGGGCATGACGAGACTTGTGCTTCAACCCAAGGATTTGCGTGAGTGTTGGCGCCTTGTCAGGCGAGTCAGGAATCGCATCGACCCCAGCTGGTGATAGGGGGTGGCACGCGGATGTCCAGCCGTGGCGTCTAGGCTCGCGATCCTTCGCAGAGTCGATATCTGCAAGGACATTCTTCAGTATATAGATCGGAGGGGAGGAAATGATTGGCCTCACATTTACCATCCTTGGCCGCCGCTTCCGCTTCCTTCCTCAGTTCCCAGTCGCTGGGAAGGTTCGGGTTGTCGTAAGGGCTGAACACGGCCCTGAAAGGCGGGAGATGATCCTCAACGTCCTCGAGGACGTCCATCACCAGCATCGCGCCGTTCGCAAGCTGCTTCTTCACCCGCTCCTCTTTCGGGGTGGTTACGTTCAAAGTGTGAACGTCGTCCTGCATCGTGTCCTTCCCCATCGTGAAAGAGTCTAACCCGGGCTGCACCTCCCAGGCACGCTGCGTCCAGCGCAGCTCGGCGGGATCAACGCCCCAGAATGGCGATAGGTCGCGGTCGATTTGGTCGTATTCGTCGGGGAGTTTGACCGAATGACTCTGAACATACGTCCACCAGATATCAAACCCTTTAGGAGGGAGCCGCCGGTACCGCCTCTGATACTCCGTGTAGGCTTGCTTGAGAGTCTTGCTCGCGTTGCGATTTTTCGCAGCCCAACGCTCCTCGGCTCGTTTGATCAGTTCAAAGATGGGGTGGGGCCCGGCTGGATTGACCTCCAGAAGACCGTCTTCACGGTAGAAATGAGAGGAAGAGAGTGCCAGTGGGCGAGTGTCACCTCGCGGAGGTGATGTTGCCTTTTCGTGAGCTGGTGGGTCAAGATGAGAAGAGATCGCCGGATGAACAATGGGGAAGCCAAACAGATCCCTGGCGGGGTTCGTAGCAGCGGGACTCTGCGCCGAGACCGTCACCGTCTCTGTAGCCCGCACAAGAGAAATCGGGGTGACTGAAAGAAGAGCATCCTCAAGGTTGCGTGCCAGTTCGCGGTTGCCAGAAGCCAAGAGCCAGAGAGAGATAGATGTAGCGCCAATGATGACCAAGCACAAGTATACGACTAGGTTCGACCTTCGAGGTCGCGCCGACGCCAGAAGCGGTGCTACGTCTTGCCGTAGCTTCAGAGAATCAAGCATAGTTGGCGAAAGGGCAGACGACGTCCTGAATTGTGAGAGAAAAAAGGTGTCGGAAGCACTAGGTTGACCGTCTTTAAGCCACAGCAGGAGGCTGACAGAAATACATGGGGTATAGCGGCGGATACCCCCAACCACCGCCCTAGCGAGCCACCAGTACTCAACTGTCAGCCACACGATACCCCGAATTGACGCTCCGATGGGCAAAATACTGTTGCAGTGTCCCGGAGGAAAGCTTGGAGACTGCTCGCAGTCTGCCATGGTGCACTACCACCGCCACAACGGGAGATGGTCGTTTCTTTGGGACTTTCCCCCCACCTCGTCACCTGAAGGGCAAAAGTGAAGGAAAGGATGGACACGCTTATAACCTTTTCATTGCGCCTATGAGCACGAATTAGTCGATGACTGAGATTCCAACACATCCCCAACTCTCATAACTTTGTCGTTTCTGTAATAACCAGGCGTTGCGAAGGCGGTATAACGTGTTCTGGAACGACTTCTACCCCTCCACTCAAGATCCCCACTCGAAGTGTAGAGAGAAGCTGTTCAGATATGTGTTCGTGAGCGAAGGATTACAAAGAGAGAGATAACCTACGTTATGTGCAGCACTGGAATGACTGTAGACACCGCCGAAGAACGCTGCGGTGGCGTCCTTAGCTATGTTCTTAACCAGGTGGTATCGTCCTCCAGGATGTTCGTCAAGCACCGAGGAGATGTCGTGAATGAAACCCGACACTAGGACTAAGGGTCGCGTTTTAGATTCCTCTTGGACTGCAGAGCGAGAGCGTCAGCGTTACCAGGCAATCAATAACCTATGGCCACCCACATTGCTCCCATGTGAGCGCAGGGAGATCGTTCGGAGCGGTAGGCCAGCGGATAGAGTCTTGCATCTTTTTCAGGCCTTTTAGTTGCATAGTCAAAATACCCTTTTGGATCTCGTTGTACGGGAAGACTCGTAGATGGCTTGCACATCCAAGAATATTGCAGAAAGCGATGAACCACTTCGTTGGGTCCCACTGGTACCAGTGAAACGCGTTCCGGTAGTCCATCGGGAACTGATGGTGGAAGTTGTGATAACCTTCGCCCATGGTGAGGAGTGCCGAGAAGAAGTGATCTCGCGGGGTGAGGACGTCGTCGTAAGGAGAGCTCCCGAGCCAGTGTGCAATAGAGTTGATGCAGAATGTGCTCTGTTCAGGAAGTGTCAGTTGATGCCTCGAGCTATTAGAAGGAGCAAGGGAAAAAGAAGGAGCTTAAAGATGGTGCAGAAGGAAGCGGGCGGCGAAAGGAAAGGCAGTTGAATAGACATTTGAAAAGGGAAGGTTAGAAGTAAGGCTTTAAAGGGATGTTTACTACTGACGTGATGTGCAATCGTCAATCGAAGAGCCGCAGAGAAGTATAATCCGCCGGCCCAGTCGCTCCATAACAATCCAGGTATGGCCGCTGGGAGGACATAGCCAAAGACGATGGCTAGAATGAAGTAGTGTCGATGTTGAAAACAGATGAGAGAGTCTTGACGAAGGTCTGAAATATCCGCTGGCCCTGACCGCAAGGTGGACTTGAAGATCATCCAGCCGAGATGTGTCCAGAGTAGCCCACGCTTAGAATTATACGGGTCGAGATCGGTATCCGTGTAACGGTGATGTGACCGATGGGCACGAGCCCACCAGTAACAAGACCCTTGGACTGCGCTTGCTCCTCCTGAGAGCAGAAAGATTTGAAGTGGGCGGGAAGCCTTATAAGAGCGATGTGACCAGAGCCTGTGGTACCCTGAGGACGGTAGCTGCTGTTATTGGTGTTTGATACGATTCAGAGAAACGGCAACAAACCTGCAGTGATGCCTAGGGTATCAAGTGGGGTGCACCAGTAAGTGACTTTACCAAAAGGGACGGCAATTGCTACTCACCAAGCATTGTGAACACATAGTACATTGAGGCGAACCAGAATGTCCTGAAATTGTAGGCGGTACTGAAGAGGCCATAGATTGCGATGGCCGGAGTTGAAGTCAGAATGAATACGTTAAACCAACGAATCCCGTTCGTAGGAGGAAACGTCGACGCCAAAGGTGTAGAAGTCGGTCCCATGGCTTGGGCGCGCGTCGAGATGGGTGCAGGCGAAAGGAGAGTGGATGATGATGATGCGGAAACGTGCCCCAAAGCAATGCTTTCACGAGTCGCGTTTATAGAAGCTTATCGGACCAGGACTCCAGGATTCGACTGCTAGATTTGGAAAGACACACATCACCAAGATTCTAATGGAATAGCAAGACGCCGAAGCTTCATCTGGAGATAATAGAAGGCGCTCGGCGGTGGCCCTGACTCACAGGTACCGGGATCCCTGCGGCGAATACATCGAACTGGGAGAGTCATTGCGAGACGGTGTCGCTGTCGGAGACAAGGTGTAGCGCATGGCCACCCCGGGTTTTTGTGATATCTCATGTGTTACAGGCCTGTGCAGGCGAGGGGCAGTTCGTCAATGATTTCGCAATCACAGAGGTTACCACGTACCTCCGAGTCTTTCTGGTGGCAAAGATCTGTTCCCCTTCAATCAACACCGTTGTGAGCGCAGGAGCCCCGCTACCATCGATGCGGAGCCCCTGCATCTGCCTCATGTTGGCCCGATGGCTCCGAGTCTCAATGATACAAACCGTCTGGCTGCCAATGTAACTCAATCTGACAAATCTGCGATCGCCTTCCCAGGCGTCAAACTCTAGGCGCCCAATCGCGCCACAGCCTAGTGCAATGCACGCTAGATGGATCTTGGGTGGGGTAAGAAGAGTGTGTTGGGTCAAAGTAGAAGGAAAAGCTATGTTTGCCGGTGCTGCACTCCCTATCAGCGGAATCCTAAGCGGAGTGTATGAGCTTGTCCCGGACTTCCTCGGACTAGTGTTGCCGCCGCACTGAACTGTGATCGAACTTCAGTTCAGTGCAGTTCGACATCACCAGTTCGTTGCCAGTTCGTTGTTCACGAACTGTGATGCACTGTGATCCCGTCAATCCCGCTGAAGGAGCGCTGTAAGGCAGACCCAGGGGTGCATCTTTTGCCAGTGAACGCAGAGTTCACTGATGCCTTCGCGGTGAGGCTTTTGTCAGGTAGAAGATAATGTGTAAGAAACAAGCGGACGACCTGACGTCAAGGCAGTGGAACAGAAAGCTAAAAGACCCTTACCCATCGCGGCACGAGCAAACACCCGAGCCTTTCCTGGTAGGGTTCACTTGCGAACTCGGGGCACCTAAATTACGCTTTCATTTACTTGGACTTGTGCATTACCATACGCCGATTTGCGAGGTCAGATGCCCTCGTAAGCCGCTCCCCCGCAATGCAACAAGCCATGCAAGCTTTTATCCTCTCTCGTGCGCTTCGGAGCAACATCCTGAATTGGCTTTGACTTGATGATATACCGCCATGCCGTGTTTGCCGTTTGACAGTTCGTGATGAGTTCAGTTCGCGAACTGGATGCATCAGACAGTTCGTTGAACTGAAGTTCAGTTCGACGGCAACACTACCTCGGACTTCCTGTGGTCTCTTTCTCCCTCCCGAGTCAGGCCAAGTATCGCTATCACTGCTAAAGCGACGGTTCCCTTTGTACGACGTCCACCGAAGGCGCACAGCTGCAGAGGTTGTGGAACGTGTCGCAGTTGGTCTGAGACTTTGGTGTACGACCTAGTCTCGTGAACCAGACTCTACGCGTAAGAAGAAAATCGTTCTTACTGATGTAGAGTCTGGTCGTTAACTACGGTCTTGGCGGTAAGGTGGCTCGGATCTTTAATTCTGTGATAACATCAGCCTGCCGAGCACCGCCGGACGAGGAGGAATTGGAGGGGGAAGAGATCCTGGAGGCGTTCGTCTCAACTTCCCTCTCCAAAGAGGGGGAATACATGTGTGATATATATGGGAGTCAATTTGTATTCACGTAAACGCGGAATTAGCCTAAAGGTAGGACNNNNG
>JANDKE010001559.1:0-13796 GCA_027627275.1 Coprinellus aureogranulatus | reverse complement strand
ACGGCGATATACACCTCGATCTGCTCGTTGGAGAATCTCGCCTTTGATGACTTCGACCCCGCCCTCGGCCCCTACCGAGGAACCCGCCACCGTCTCAAAGCCTCCACCCGCTCAACCCGCCCCGGCGCCTTTGAAAGGAGACACCCAGCATCACTCCTTGCTATATCTGCACACGATGCTCGCCTTGTTCATCTCGTCGGAAGGAGGGTGACAATGGACATGATTGAGTACATCGCCCGCAAGGCCGCCGCCGTTATCAGGATCGAAGGAGAGGTAGACCCTTCCATGCTTATGGACGGGAAAGATGGAGGGTCATCGAACAGGTCTGATACTCCTCCCGATTCTGGCGTTACTCCGACCCCGCCCACTACCCCTCATCGGCCGAAAGTCACCTTCAAAGAGGCGGAAGGGCGTGCATCCACGGAACAGCCAAAGGCGTCTTCCTCCAACGCAGCTTCATCCACTGCTAGCGCACCGCTCATTACGTTGAACAATTTCATCTTGCGCCTCGTCAAGTGCTCCAACGTCCAGGTTGGGACACTTTTGACCACCCTCGTTTATCTCGAGCGCTTGAGGGCCAAGCTTCCTACGATGGCAAAGGGTATGTGATACGTTCGTCCGTGTCTACTCATCCCGCTAATGACTATTCAACAGGGATGCCATGTACCCGCCATCGTGTGTTCCTCGCGACCTTGATCGTCACCGCCAAATACCTTAACGATTCCTCGCCCAAGAACATCCACTGGGCCAACTATGCTGTCCTCTTCGACGTTGCCGAGGTCAACCTCATGGAAAAACAGTTGCTCTATCTGCTCGATTACGACCTCCGGTTCGACGAAGCTGAGGTTCTCGCCATGTTCAAGCCCTTCCTCGGCCACTTCTCAGAAAACCCGGGCGTCACTCGCGCAGAAGCAGTGGACAGGGTGTCCAAGGCCAGCCGAGTACGTGCTGCTCAGGCTCAAGCAAAACTCCAGGTCGCCGATCGTGACCCTGAAAAGAAGTCGCTCCTTACACCTCCTCCCTCTGCGACTGGGGATAAAAAGGCCGTCGATGACTCGGGCAAGGCGCCTTCTTCACAGGCGTCATCTGCTTCTGGGTCTTCCGCACCAGCTTCGTCTACGGCATTCGCCACCTCCACGGCTGCGTCCGTGCTATCTAACGCCGTTCGCGTTATTGCGAGGCGTCTATCAACCGCCCATCTATCTTCGTCGTCGTCGTCATCTTCATCCGCTCCGCCTCCGGTTCCAAACCCGCCTCAGATGTACAAGTATACCGCTCTGGCCGCCGCTCCCTCCACGCCATCCGACGCAACGAGCTCTTCCGCAGGTACCTCCCAGGAGATGACGTCCCTTGTCTCCGACAACACCGACTCTTCGTCTTCCAGCTCGTCGGACGAGTGGTTCAGCGATGAAGAGAACAAGGACGACAGGTCACAAATGCGCATCCGCGTTGCTACGTCGACTTCCGGGGCTGGCATTGCGAATCAATTCGCTCAAGACATCGCTCAGGAGCTTTTGCAACTCCAGGAGGGGAAGGACAAGGACGCTACCATTGTGCGACCGTTGAAGTCGTCTACAGGTCTGAGCAGGAATACCACAATCAAGCCCCT
The DNA here is from genome assembly GCA_027627275.1 of Coprinellus aureogranulatus. Taxonomy (NCBI): domain Eukaryota; kingdom Fungi; phylum Basidiomycota; class Agaricomycetes; order Agaricales; family Psathyrellaceae; genus Coprinellus; species Coprinellus aureogranulatus. The sequence goes on along the minus strand of JANDKE010001559.1, from coordinate 12,187 downwards.
CGCGAACCAGAATCTTCGGTCTCGGAAATCTCGAGAGCCTCTGCAAAAGTTGTTCGTCGGCGATGCCCAGAGGACTCCGCTCAAGAGGCATAACCTCGCTATCGCTCGCGCTGAGCATCTGGCAAAGGCTCAGCCTTCCCTGGCTTATGCATCTGGAATGAACACTAGCTCAACGATGCCTCATCTCTCTGCCATGGCCTCTCGATCCCCTGCATCTTCTGCTTCCTCGTCAACAGCGAACCTCCTTGGACCCTCGTCTTTGAACCAAGGCTTCTCATCCTCGGTCTACGGCAAAGGCTCGTCGCCTTATGATGTCACTCCTACTCGACGCGTTCGCTCTGGGACTGTAAGTGGGGCTTTGACGACGCCGACGAGGCAGATGGAGATGTCTAGTTCGACGAGCACCTCAGGATCCGCCGGAGTCAACGCTGCAAGGTCGGGTCAAGGGATCTGGAGCCGGATGTGGGGAGGTTTGAGTCGTGGTCAGGCTTCGAATGACCCTCAGAGCAGGCCACTGATGCAGTGAGCTGAGGGTTCCAGACACCAGATGGGACTGAGGGTGTGACGATGCGGACGACGTGATTGATGGTTTTATGCGACAGCTCCGTGCGGTGTGAGTATGGTTCATACATTTCTCCCTTTTCTCTCGTTTCATTCAGTCTTTCGGCCTTACCTACGGGATTTCAGGCCCATATATGCCTTCCTTTGCTTCCCATCTTTGTTCTTCCAGGCCTCCCTTTTTCTCCTTATTCGATATATCTTCGCTTCGTTGCACATCTGCACTCTTCCTATCTTTCATGATCATCTATCTACTACATCCTAGATTCTTTGGCATTACTATCATGGCAACCACGACTACTACGCACAATCAGCTACTACACCATGCACATCGTACTATCATTATTCATCGTTTCGTTCCTTCCTCCCCTCGTCGTCCCTTGTATACCCCGTAGAATCTTGGCGCCCGTTTAGACGCGTCGAGCCGCTCCCGCCTGTGTCTCCCCCTTAGACGGTAATATGTACGTGTGTATGTTTACCGCAAAAATATGATGCCTTTTTCGTTGCTCTTCGAAGAGGGTCGTGGAGAGCGTCCTCGCTCCTTCTGCTGGGCAGTGTTGAATTTAGTAAGCTCCCGCGCCACGCGGTGATTTCAATTCCGCTAGCAAGCGTTTCCTTCCCGCCTCCATCATGCAAAACCGTCTTCTCCGAGCTTGTAGCGCTCGCAGGCGCTCACTTCTTTCATTTCTTGGCTGTAGGGCCTAACCATAGGGCGCCTGGTCTGTCGCATTGCGCTCGTTTCTACGACGGCTGTTTGGAGGATAGTGGCAGCAGCTGGACATTCCAGACTGTCATTGCTACCGACGTACTGCTAGAGGCCGAAGAAGCGGTCGCATTACACCCCAGTGCGAGATTCGTTGGTCTTGGACTCGCTGTTAAAGTCTGGGAGGGTGCAGCGTGGATGAGTACGGGATCGACTGGTGAGTGAAGCGTTTGCCAGAAGTGCCGTCATTCGCTAACCTGACTACTGAATGCTGCCAGCTCAAGATGTATCCTCTACCTGATTGCTGTCGTCACTTGGGGACTTTGGGATCTGTGCTATTCATGTGCCCTCTGGAAGGTGGCCTACTTCCTGCGAATTGCTGCCGCTGGGGATCTCTCTGGGGTAGCAGCACCGTGCTGCTATGAGCTTTGCTGGGTCACCTCTTGGGGGAACGGAGAACGTTTCCCGAGGACCCTGAGTCACGTATGGAAATTTTGGAATAGCTTCGTACCTGGAATGAGGCGAACCTTTCCCCTCTTGCGGTTCTCCTCTTGCGGCACTGGATCTTTTTTGAAGTTCAATATTTCTCGGTCCGTTGCGGTCAATTGTGGTACGTCCGTCTATCTATTGCCTATCGCATCCCACCCTATATCATTTCCTCGCCTTTGTCTCATGATTGGAATATGCATACGCTTTGTATTACACCTACATAGGTTCTTCGATGACAGGTTGCGTTTACACCCCAGCCTTGGTCAACCATTAGTACTATGTTCTGGCTTTGACACAAACCCTGTTATGGAATTTCGTTCAGATATCCCCTTTCATCTCCTCCTCGAGTGTGGCTTGGTAAACGCTCAAATCTTTCCTTTGTAGGTGCACCACATCAAATGCTTGGACCATCTTTCTCTCCCGCGGGCAAAGCAACCAAAATCGGCGCTATGGTGGTCCAAGCTGCGCATGACGCCTGGCGAATGATTCGACTGTGCGCCTAGGGTTGAATTAGGTCTGGAATGTCTGTGGCTTGTGCTCATGAGAGGGCAATCATTCGGAACTGGAGAGAGCCGACGCATCCTTCGCGTGCTGACTGCTATACGAAACCCTTTGAGCTCTGTGGTAACTCGTCGCCCCATGGAAAGGGAAGTTGTCGTTTTAGGTGCAAGGAAATAAGCACCCCTTTCTCGGTTCTGTCTTGGACAGCGTCTCTGGAACACGCTACGGTTCCCCTGGTCTGATGCGGATCAGGCGCTTTGCCCAGCGCCACCGGGGTTACGGCAGGGGAGAGGTTCAGAGTTGCTTTGACCTAGCGCGTATTCATCCACATTTGGGTTGTTTTTGGACCCTTAAATACACGGCCGTTGTGTGGTATGGGCTGCCTTCCACCCTTTGCCACAACCCGCTCGATTCTGCATTGGTTCAACGGACCGCGGTGGGAATTGTTTGGAGGGGTGACCTGTGTCACGATCACGAGGCCACTTTCCTCCTCCGGTAACACTGTGGTTCTTTCCACTTCCCGCACCTATCTCTCCACTTCTCTGCCTCCAACACTTCCTTTCAGCACCCTCTGTCTCGACTTTACTTTCCTCTTCCCGACCACACTATCCCTCCTTCGTAATGGACGCAAAGAAGACGGCCAAATCGTCGAAGAAGGGCAAGGGCAAGGCGAATGCGACACCCAGAAGGCAGAAGGCGTCACCTACCCAGTCCACCGATTCAAATACGTCTTCTTCAAAAGCAACCACCGACCTGCCTGCGTCAGAGGCCGAGGGAGAGAAGCCAAAGCGCTTCACCATCGTCCCCGACAGGTCCGCCATCCCCAATGCCACACCCACTCAGCCTGGCGAACCGACTGCCGTCAAAGTCGTGTATATAAAGGACAACGAGGGGGAAGCGACTATCCTTTACACAGTTGTGGGGCCGGAGAAGGTGGTTCTCAATGAAATTTTGAAGAAGGATGGGAGACCCCGACGTCCACCTAACAGCTTCGTCGTCTTCCAGGCTTCAAACGACGGCACCCTGAAGCGCACGCTATCAGATTACCTGGATGCAAGAGGCGAGCGTCGCGTTCTATTCAGCATCAAGGAGTTGGCCAGTCTCAAGGGTGGAATCTGGGAAATCCTCGGTCAAGACGGCTCGCGGGATGTGTTCGCGAAGCGTGCGAGCGTGTTAGACATGGAACACAAGCAAAGGTACCCCGATTACCATTATCGGCCGCAGAGAAGGGAGAAGAAGGTCGACGAAATGAATGGAGAGGACAGTGGCAAGGAAGAGGAAGGCAGTGGAAAGACCAAGGAGAGGAAGAGCAAAGGAAAGGGAGCCGCAAAGGGAGNNTCGCGTAGACGATCAAGAGGAGCACCTCCCTCAGCACACATCCACTATTCCTGATACCATGTTCGCCCCCTACACCAGTGGTCAAGGCACTTTCGGCAGTGAGATTTCCCGAGGCCGCAAACGTTGCAGGCAAGAGGAGGAGGNGGNGGCCGACGCTGGAGGAGCACCCGTTTCGAGCATGAAGAAGATGAGGCTTTACTTGAGCTCCCCGAATTCTTTGGAATTCGACGATNCCGTCCCTCTATGGTCTGGGGAGGGCTTTCTTGAATACACAANATCGCGGCAACCACCGTCGGTTCCTTTGGACCCGCAGATGCTGCCTTCTNGTCANANCAACTTCTACAATGGGGCCGCACAATCATCCTCTACATCGACTGCTGGTCNTTCCNANGTTGTCGCTCCCTGCGACNGGTTCCTTGGCCACGATCATGTCGANTACGTCNACAACCCGCCGGATGTGAGTTTTTTCAGTTAACCTCTGAGTCCTCCTTTCTGAGCTTTTTTTAAGGACTCGGCGACGAACGTGAATGATTTCCTCACCGATTATGGCCATGGCGCTGTCGAAAACGAGTTATCAACTGAGGAGACTTTCACACCTCTTGAGGAGGAAACAGTGAGTGGCTTTTTTGCCTGCATTTGCGATACNTTGCCTCACGCACTTTNAAAGTTGTCCTATTTCGACTACGACGCATACGGAGCNCCTGACTCTTCGTAGGACGACACGCTCNTGCACATCAAATGCACNGCATTACTACNCACAATTCCTATTCTTTNCGANCNTTACTTTCATNTGTCTCTGCGGAATTGCGCCCTATAGGAACCCACTGTTGTACNTCNATCTTGCGTTGCTGTACTGTATACCCGTTCGAATGTAACATGNACCATTACCAGGATCTCAGACTCACCGGGGGACGTCCACGCTCAATCACCTGCTTTGCATNTTCTTTAGCTTNTACGGATGAGTACCCTCAATTGTCCCCCATAGGCTCTGTCGAGCAAAACGCCTCTAAAACGATAGACGCCGACCTTGGGCGCCTAATCGTGCCGGCCGGCAGACAGCATCGTGTGAACTATACATGTGACCGGGGCCAGCAAGGTTGCGGCCACAATTTGGAAGTTGAACTCCTCGACTTGCGTTCTTGCAGTCCAGCGCCATTTGAATCAATTGGAAACTTTTACTCAATAACCAGTTTGCCTTCATAATGAGTTACGAGAGACGAGGAGGTTACTACAACCAGGGCCGCGGTCGGAGGTACCGAGGTACGTAAATTGTGCGCTTTCAAGGCAGCGTCGGATGTTGAATGGTCGCAATAGAGGAAGACTATGACAGGCGTAGAGACCAACATGAGACTCCAGATGACAAACTCAAGGCAGAAATCATCAAGCTCGGCGAAGTGGTAAGTCGCAGTTATAGTTGAGGTGGACGAGTTCTTCATACTTTGAGTAGGATCCCAATGAAGAACTACCGCGGCTAGAGATTCGGATACGCGACCATATTCCTCGCAACATTCCCCTCTTGTCTGAAGCATTCAGGATTAGGTGAGCTTCGCCGAGCTCTCTCGTTATATGTGCCTAATCTTCGCGACAGTGTAACGGAACAACCGTTCAAGATTCCTTACTACGCCACTCTGCTTCGACTACTGCACAACCCATCCGACAACGCAGGACCAGATGAAGTCCCCCTCGGACGGTTAGTTCTTGAAGACTTTTGGAAAGGGTTCCAAGGGTACGTTGACAAGCTCGCTTGGAGAGAGGCTAGGCTCTGCGTGAGTGTTGTGTCTTTCGTTTCAAATTAGCGCCCTGACATCCTGACTAGATACACTTCTTCGCCCACCTTACAGTAGCCAAACTCATTTCTGCGGACTCAATGCTCGCATTGTTGCAGTCATTCACGGCAGTTCTGGATGAATTTGGTGTTTCGAATGGACGCGCGAAACGAGCGGCACTCTGCGCTGGAGAAGGACTCTTGATTGCTGGACCAATTCTCAAGGACTTCTCGCCAATCTCTTCCACGGAAATCATCAATGTCATTCAGACGTACAACGAAACCATGGCCACGCAGAAATGGCTGGTCTCACCGCTCTCAACAGTGCACTCAGACGCTGTCTCGCACGATAACAGCATCGAGGTTCGCGTTCTTTCTTCCGTATTTTACGTGTATTGACCGCTTCATCAGCTGCTGGACATGTTGGTTACCACTCTCCGGAAACTGAATGAGTCCAACTTCAGCGAAATCGAAAACTGCTTCCCAAGACCGTACACCGTCTACCCTCCTTACGACCCTGAAGTCCTCCAGCCCTACGCGCTCCCCAGCGTCCTTGTCCCACCAGAAGCTATCGAGATGGACACCTTGTCTCCTGGAGGCGAGGAGACTCAAGTGAAGAAGGACGAGTGGCCCGAATATTTCCCCCGCCTATTCCCCAGTGATGTCAGCCCCGACTTCGACAACCCAGTGGGATACGTGATCCGCACTGCGATCCTTGACATTGTCGAGATCTTTGAGGTCAATAGGAAGGAGTGTGCGAGGTTGCTTTTGGAGTATCCGAAGTGGAATCTGCCTGGGACGTTCAAGCCGAAGCCTGGTTCCACAGTGAATGTTGAACCTGCAGAAGGGAAGGACTGGCAGCTGGAGAGCACAGTAATCGAGGTACGAGCCCTGTATCTACTCTGGCATCATCAATCCTGACCGGCCATTCTCGCAGACTGTTCTCGGTGCCTTCCTCGTCCTCCCAGAATCATCCAAGAAGTCGATATACTACATCAGCTTGATCACCGAGATTTGCAAGCTTTCGCCATCCACCGTTGGTCCCGCTGTTGGAAAGTCGATTAGGCGTCTGTATTCCTCGCTAGCCGATGGTCTGGATGTGGAGGCTGCACGCCGTTTCGCTGAATGGTTCGCGGTTCACATGTCCAACTTCGGCTTCCAGTGGGTATGGAAGGAGTGGTAAGTACCGTGTCGTCTTCGTGCAATTGGCTAAGCCTGACACCGAGTCTCTAGGGTGCCTGACCTTGAGCTTACTGTTCAACACCCTAAACGTGCTTTCATGCGTCGTGCTATCGAGTTCGAGATTCGACTGGCATATCACGAGCGTATCTACAAGACTCTCCCCGAACCTATGCAAGCACCCGACGCGTACACCATTCCAGAGAACGGACCGACGCCAGCCTTCGAATACGAAGACCCTTCCCATCCCCACCACGATGCCGCCCAGGCCATCCTCAACCTATTCCGAGGGCGCGCCAAAGCCGAAGATGTCATCACTCACCTCGACAGTCTCCGTGAATCGTTAGAATCTTCCGACGAGCCCAATGTTGACTTCCGGGTTCGGTCCATCGCTGTTCAGTCGCTCCTACACATTGGGTCCCGTTCCTTCTCGCATCTCCTCAACGCCATTGAGCGGTACCTCCCCCTCCTCCGAAACCTGTCTGGCGGTGGCGCCACCTCTACAACAGGCATCGTCGGAAGTGCTGAAGCGCGCGCGGACATTCTGACTGCTGCCGCTGCATTCTGGAAGCACAATAGGCAAATGGTCGGNATCGTGTTCGACAAGCTCATGCAGTACCAGATCGTCGACCCGACGGACGTTGTGAGCTGGACGTTCTTGAATGGNACTGGNCTTGGGCAGTTGACNGAGACTGGNCCTATGAACCTGAGNGCNTTCGAGTGGGATNTGTTGAGGGGNGCGATTGANAAGGCTAATGGNCGTGTNGTCACTGCTAGAAGAAAAGTGGTGGCTCTGAGGAAAGAGGATGATGACACAAGGGCGAAGGCGAAGGCTGGAAGTGGGGTTGATACGAATATGGAGGTGGATCTCGAGGCGAAGCCAGGTGCGTATTAATGCCCAATTCCTCTTCCTATAAGGTATAGGCTGACNAAATATATACAGACGAGACGAACGAAAATGACAACCCACACTTGCAGGTTGCCCTNAAGGCTTATTCCATGCTCACAAAAGAGCAAAGGATGGTGCTGTCCAAGACGCTCGAAGGCTTCCTGAACTGCCTCGCGCCAACACCGACCGCTCCACACCCGAACCCTCATGCACGGACGGTCATAAGTGAGGCCGCTTGGGAGAACCGGGCGAACTGGGGTCGGGATGAATGGAACGCTTGGGAGACTTGGGGCTGGTACAAGCAGTTCTGCAGGGCGTACGCTCCTTACNTGCGGACGTATGTCAATACGCTGGAGACGGTGTCGTTTGGGAGGTTTAGTGGTGTTGAAGATCCTGCTGGAATTATGCTGCGGAAAGTGTGGAATGTTGCTACTGGCCAGGAGTAGATNCGCAGCTCTGTAGCTCTGTAGCTCTGTAGTGATTTCGTAGTGCATNCTCTTGATCNCTGTCTCTGATTTTCTCAACTGGACATNATCGCGGCTACCTTGACGCTCAGTACTCAGTCGTTGGCCTCTTGATNATCCAGTGTGAAGCATGTGAAGTGTGTTGCCTTTATATGATGCGCACGGACCANGTGCTGCCGCTGGACTGCTAACGGAGGTCAATATCGTTTAGTCGTCTCNTTCCAGCTTCAGCGCTGCCTTCCTGCTTGCGGCGCATCNTACTTTTATCTAATGGCTCGTCTAGCTTGATGAATCGTCCACGTTCAACATGCTCCTCCAACCTCATCGCGATACTGGGCCAAAAGCTTGACGCCTTCCTCCATACGTGATACAAACCAACAAAGCTATCTATAATACGACACTTGGCGGGGTTTACCCTGCCGTCTNAGGTTCCCAATTCGTGANCATTGGATCGTAGTGGCAGTCAAAGGGGATGGGGATGGACAATAAGGGACCACTGGGATACCTCGACGNCCCGTACGTCTGGCTCATCCTTCGTGACCCTCTGGAAAACGCCGCTAAAGCACATACAGGATCTTATATTTCTGGAACCCAATTATCGGACGTGCTCGTGGGCTATCCATGCTAGAAGTATTCGCGTTACTACTTGCCGTCGCTTACATGGGGTTCGAGCCTGGGCCCGGAGAATGCCCAACGCATGCCTTGCACTCTGTCGGCCACTCAGGAGTCAGGACATCGCATTCCACTACTAGCTTGGACATCACGCAGCCCGATTTCCTCGTCCTGCCTTAGGACTTCGGATTTGGCTGTCATTTCTTGTCCTCTGAGTCTGCTCGCTGGTCACAACATCGTCCACTTTAGATCGTTGGCTGCTGCCCCTGTTTCATGGAGCGGGTTTGCGTTTTTGTTTTCTTCTCTGGTTCGCATCCTCTGCCATGCGTTATGCAAGAATCTCTGCGTAACCTCTATGTAGCTTGTCCTAGTAGATGAGATTCTCTACGGATCGTGACTTCCCTGCTGCTTCTTGGCGGATATGGGGAGAAACACCCCTATGCCTGCTTGGATCGGCTATCTGAACATGTACCTTGGCGAGCTATACTCATTACTGCACACTGACACGTTTATAGTCAGGAGGAGCTTCCCACAGTGCCCAATATTGTCAACACCTCACCTTGGCAGTGTTGGTACGTCCTCGCCTTCATGGCTATAATTCAACCTAGATTGCTGACACTGGCTTCAGATAAGGTGTAGGCATTAGCATAGCCTGTAACCTAAGGGCAATGGATCTCGTGCGTCATAGTAGCCGTCCGCCTGACGCGTAGCATTATCGAAGGGAAATGCCCTGTCTGGATGCCAATGCAGTCACGGTTGTATGTAGATCTATGACCTCCACGCACTATTTCAGGCCTGACTACCTCGTGAGCTACCCCTTCATATTCCGTGGCGGCCTATGACCATGGTTACTATCGATTCTTTCAACCCAATGTTATTCAGACTCCTTTCAGCCGCGGAGAAACATCGGCCGCACCAGCCGACGGGCGAACCTCAGATGGGCCTTCCGAATTAGTCGTCACGTGAAGTCCGTCGAATGGAGCTATTCCCGGAGAGCATGATGAGGGGGACAATGGAAAGTAGGTGGTTGGAAAGAAGCGGCGGGAAGATAGCCTTCCGTCGCTTGAACTTGAAAAACAACGATTTCCTGGCCCCCGCACTCATTCTCCCAGCTTTTCAGCACTTGTTGAGGATGGCAAGCGGCGATTTCGGTCATGATGATCCCTCGAGCCTCAATGGACAAGAATTCTTCGACACCCAAGACACATTCAGCCATGAAGAAGCGGACTCGCCCCTCCAAACCGTTCCACTTCCTGGTACTTCGTGTCCGCTACCTCCTACTTACTGCGTGTCGGACTGACCCCTCGTTCTAGGTAATCCCAGCTCCAACAAGGAGGAGAAGCTGCCCCCGCCGACTCTGGAACAGGTCGTGAATGCTCTAAATCCGATCACGAGTAAGTGTGGTTGTCATCTCACTTCAAAGTCGCTAACTCTGTGTTAAGATCCGCACATGTCTCTCAAAGAGAGGATACTGAAGCTAATGTTCGACAACAACGGTGATCCAGAGTACAGCGAAAGAGTTTGGAAACTCGTGCAGCTGGTCCTCTGGTTCAGCATCCATATTAGGAGCTCGGACAGGAACATTCAATCACCCACCCCAAGCCAAGCAGCAGGTGTGGACCATGATCAACCCAACCCAGGTGCTTCAGTTGGTCAAACTACAACTACCCCGGAGGATACATCCTTGCCTCGAGTCGAAAGCCCTTTGCCTGAAGACGCTCACGTCCAAGTGACTCCAACCTCCGAAGATGATAACCGCGAGGAAGCGTCCTCGCGTGGCCAACCCGATCAGGCGGAAAATACTACCATCGCCTTGCCTAGTCAGCTATTTCTGGTCTATGGACCTGCCCCATACTTCTCGCAACGCCCAGACCGCACCAATAAGCATCTCAAGGAAGCGTGGTTTGCCTTGAACGATATAGAGCTTGCCCTACTGGGTGAAGAGTTTCCATGGGAGCTCGTCTACGCCTACGCCATTCAGGATCCCCGTCCTTCGAACCAAACTCCATACATGCGAGACCAAGCGGTATTTCTTAAGGAACAAGCTGCGGCTGGTAGAATTACTGGCGATGGGACGAGAGGCTCCAACACCAAAGAATTCTCGGAGAGGTGGAAGGCCCACGGTCGAGACGAGCACTTCAAGAAGAAGGAAGCCCAAGCTGCCGCGACCGCAGAGTTGGGAGCTAGAGCTTCAGCGTTGTCGACCGAAGCGACACACGGTGTGAAAAAGATCAAGAAATTTGCCCCAGTGACAAGGGGGAAGAATGCCGCACTTCGACTCGCCTTTGAGGTAGCGAAGAGGGATATCGAATCTGAGGAGGATGAGGAGACCAAGCGGTTCCTGAAGGAGACCCTTGATAAGGCGACGGATAAACTGGACGACAGCGACAAGAACGCGGCGCGGCGCGGAAGAGGAGGGAGGAGGCGGCGCGAAAGAAGGAGGAGAAAGAAGCACGAAAGAAGGAAGAGGAATCGCGAAAGGAACGGGGGAATACTTCCTCAGAGCTTCTAAACCCAGGCGAGGTAACGTTCAGAGGGCCTGCAGAGGCCAGCGGCTCTGGCTCTCGGGTCGAAGGCGCCCGTCAAATCGTACCTGAGCCCGCCAACGCAGTGGTTGAGGCGACAGAGGCAAGGGGTAGGAAGAGGAAGGCTGGTATCGAGAAACCTACCCCTGCACCTCGCAGAATGAGGGTGACGAGGAGGGTAGCCTCAGGTCAGAAGGAGAATTCCATGGTGCAACCTGATATCAGTGGAGGAGCTGGTTCTAACCTTGATCTTCATCACCACCCCGGCCAACATGGCCAGGCAGATGGGCTCCAGCATCCCACATCTTCCAACACCCACCGCTCTTCGTTTGGGCACGTACTTCCTTATGGAAACATCCCTAACGTCGCTGGTACTTCGGTTCAACACGCTCAAGCCAACATGTCGACTTACGCCAACTACCCTTACATTCATGCAAATACTCGGCGAAGTACGGGATATCATCACCCTCCCGGCTACTCTGCAGCCCACCGCAGGCCTCAACCCATCGCTGAGCCCAGCTTGCAACCCCAGCAGAGGGCTACTTATCCCAGGCCTTCGCCCCAAGCGTCATCTATGCCCTACCTGGCCGCCGGCTATCCTTCCATGCCGGCCAATACTCTGCAGAACACTGGGTATCATGCTCCTCTCCCTCACGCTGTGACTCACCGCGATCCTCAGCCCATCGCATGCCCCAGCTCGCAAGCGATTGGCTGGCAGAGAGCTGCTTACCCCACACCCTCGCCTCACACGTCTTCCATGGCGGTTCCAGGCATGCCAGGAAATGCCTCATACCCATTCACATTCCGCGCTCCAGGCCCATCTTTTCCTTCCACCGATGTGCACGTCTCATCTGGCTCAACCCAGTTGATCAACTTTCCGGCGTCCTACTCAAACACGCCCGCCATTTCGCCAATGGTCATGGGGTCGGGAAATGACTTCGACTTCGACTTCACATCACAGGCGGGCGTTAGCCTTACCGGCAATATGGGAGGGCCTCAAACTTCCGCGACCACTGATTCACCATTGCTCCTCCAGCCTGGGGGTATCGCTTCAAACCGGGGTTCCACCTTCGCTCAGGTCCAGCCGCAGACCCCTTCTGCCCCTTTCGACTCGTTGGGGGACCTCGAATTTGGATACATGGCAGATTTGCCCTACTGAGGCGC
>JANDKE010001558.1:0-13799 GCA_027627275.1 Coprinellus aureogranulatus | reverse complement strand
CCCCGAGGTCCCCCGCGCTCAACGCCTACAAGATGGCTCGTGTGTTCGTTCCTGTGAACGCCTACCTCATCCTTCTCTTCCACCTCACGCCCCGACAAAGCCAGCCAGCTTCAATACCCCAAGTCGAAGCGAACGTCGCAGCCGCTCCCCGACTACCTCTCTCACCAGGTGCAAGGCTCAACGTTGGGAGAAGGAGAGGTCGTCGGAAGGGGAAGGACCACTGTGAAGTGCGGGAGGGATGGATAGGGAGAATACACCCTCGGCGAGAGTGCATCCACCCCGAGCGTCCTCCAACGTCACCCCGACAGACTCCCTCTCGAGGACACTACCCAAAGGCATTCTCGCCGTTCCCGAACCCTTCCTTCGGTCACTCCCGATCAGCGATTACATCCCGTCCCGTGTACGAGGACCCGAATCCACGGACCCCGAATCCTCCACACCTCCTCCAGACGCAGAACTTCCATCACTGGGAATTCCGAGAGTGAAGCTCCCTCCCTCGACCCATTCTCCTCCATTCCCTTCCCTGAACTTCCAACTCGTCCTCCCTCTGAAGAATCCCGACCCCGGCACCCTCGGCCTGAATACGCAGTCCCGCCTCAACTTCGCCAAGCACCCCCATTACTACCCGTCAGCGTGCCACCCCTTCTACGTGGTCACCCGGACGCTCCAAATCGCCTTCAGCCTTCAATTCCCACCACCCACCCATGACACTGCTCCCTCCCACAAGATCGCCGTTCCACCCACCCATCCATCCCTCGAACCTCGCCCTGGTACCTGTCTCCTCACTCCCCCTTGTTTATCCATGGGAACCAATGGACAAGCGCCGTCTTATTACGCTCCTAGCAAATTCGACTGAATGAAGGGCGAGGAGGAAGTTCGCGTGGTGCGGGGTGGGGTTGGGGTCGATGCCAGTGGTTCGCATGGGTTGATCAACGCCAATGGATGCAGAGTGGTCGATGTCGTCTCGACGTTGCAGTGCTGGAGACGATATCTGGGTCCAGCGTTTGCCGAGAAGTTCCAACAGGGGTACTGGGAGAGGGGCAACCGAAGGATACAGCATACGGTGCTCTTCCCCTGCTTTTAGGACTAGGGACCTACGCAGGCGCCTCAGACTTCGTTGGAATCCGGTCCCAATGCCTCAACCCTGGAGGGCTTTCGATCCGGTCGGCCGTTGATGACGGTCTCGGGATTGCTCGCTCCCCTCTTCTGTCTACGCGCGGTTCTCTTACATACGTCGACATTTCTTCATTCTTCCAGGTTGTACGATTTGCTTTCATGCTATTCAATCTTCGTGCATTTGAATATGGACTCGTTTTCTGTTTCATATCTTCTTCCGTTGCTCGTCCTTACTGCTTCCTCAGCGTCTATGGACTTCTTTGCCTCTCCTTGCACATCTATTCGCCTACAAATACAATATGTAAGGGCGATTTAGGCGCTATACCCCTTGTCTCCCCCGTTCTTCAGTCCCACTCCCCATATTTACGCCTTTCCATCCCTCCCACCCCTCCTCAAGTTCAATCTCTACTCTCCCGGCGCACGTTACGCGAGCTTCAGCTTCCTGCCTTTGGGACCAGTGACGATAAAGGCTCTCGAAGCCAAGACTCACCGTACGGCGGTTAACGACAAGGACGATATCGCTCTGAAGGGTTTACCGAACCTCAGAGAGGCAAGCCGTCGTCGCGAGTCGATCAAGGTACTTTGGACACGTTCGTCGGCGCTCCATGAGCGACTCGGGCGTCTAGGTCTGGTGAGGGAACAACGACCAGAAGGTGCTAGGGGCTCTGAGGGATAGGATGGGGGATGATGAAGCCGAGGGGCACAGAGAGGCTGCTGACGAAGCTGAGGAAGCGGAACAGGACTTACCCAAGACGCCCGTCGTAGAAGACGATACCGAGTTGAAAGCGCATGACGAGCTGTGTGCTTCATCCAAGGCGGAGAGAGGGAGAGCGTCGACGAAGGCAAGCAACGCCAGAGGTAAGTAATGGCTCTGATCTTTTCCTTCAAGATTCATACTGATCCTACGTGTAGTGCAGTACCCTGTTGCCCTCTTCGGGATCCTTTGACCTGTTGAGGATGCTGGTCTTAGGGAGGTGGCCTGGGTGCGGGGACATCCGTTTTGGCCTGGTGTTTCAGAGGTCTGGTTCAATTTCGTTTTACGCTCCGCGCTTCACTCTTTCATCGTGTCAGTCGCCTTTCCCTAGCAATTCGCATTGACTTCGGCGGTGAATTATCCATTCCTTGCTCTTCCTGGTACGGGTACAGATACATTTAACGGCCCATTGGCTCTTATTCACTGAGCCATAGCCCATCTCTCTTCTTTTCGTGCGTCCTTCGGTTGGGCTTGAGTTTGAAACTAGCTCCCTCGCTCATCGCTGTCGATGCCGGGGTCGAGCGTGCGTCCAGGGTCCTTTCGGATTGAAGTAGCACGCAGGACGGTTGAATTCGAGAGGGAACACGAGAGAAGGAGGTGAATGCCAGTGGAGGCAAATTGAACAGAGAAGATGAGGTCGCTCATTGATCTTATCTTATCTCTTCCCTCCCACATTCAGGCGTCGGACGACTCGAACAGTAGACCCGTCACATACTCTCTCCAAAACCTCCACCATCGGTACAAGCTCGACGCTCTCCGTCCGCATTCCCGATGGGACCCAACTTGAACTGAAGTTAGCCGTAGGCCCAACATGTGAGCCTAGGTGTCTGAATGTTTGAGGAAGCCCTGGTGGGCTGTTGGCGGTGAGGGCTGTGGGAGGAGCTTGGGGCTACGCCGTCCCCTGCTGGACTAGCGGGGCTTGCCGACGTCAGAAGCGGTACGTTCTCCTCGTACAATTATCGTCTCCCGCCGCCATTTCCTGATTCTCTGTGTTTCTGTGACACGATCATCATCCCCCGTTCCTCTACTTTTCCAGCTCTCCTCTTCTCATTCTTATACCTGTTATGCCACTTTCCTGAAGGTCTTCTTTTACTGACAATCGACGTTCCAAATCATTCAGACCCCCGATAATGCAGCGCTAGGGCTGCACAGAGGTCAAGATCTACCATCCTCCGGCCTAGAGTCTTCCTGCATTCCGGGGTTTGGCCTTGGTGACGGTATACCCCGACCCTGCAGCCCCAAGGCTACAACTGCTCTCCCCAGCCCAACCAGCCTGCACCTGCGCCCTCCGATCCAAGCCGACCGTCTGAGCCACCCTTTGACGGTCTCCCTGACTTAATGAAGGGGCCAGCATCGAGGTCACCCAATCGTATGACCCCAATCCGAACGCTGCCCCGCACTACTCCAAGCGACTTCGCCTTGAATACCCTATCGGAGTTTGCTTTTGTCGACCCGCGCATACCCTGATTCCCTCCCGCCTCTCCCAACTGGAAACAACGTCTCAGACGACAATCCGCACCCGAACAGGCCCTGACCACCCTCCACAGGAACGCCTCGTCTCTCGACTCTTCCCCTCCAGGGCTCCAACCCAATCGCCGTCGCCACTCTCCTTTAACATCACTTCCTGCTCCTCGCGCCCATACACAAGCATCCTCGATTCCGGTCGTCTATTCCTCCGCACTCCGCCGGCACGATCATCCAGACGCGCAAATCCGCGTTCAGTGTTCACTAATCCCAGGGCCCAAACACCGAGGTTGCTTCCCCGCATACCCTTCTCGAACCTCCGCTCGTCCATCACCCTATTACCCCTTGACCGCCCTCGGGAAAGAAAGGATCGAAGCCCGACCCCGTTGCATAGACATGCTTTTTGGCCGGCGATGGTCCCGCGCTCGTTATGAGCCCAATGGGACGAGGGAGAAATCAGCCGTTTGGGTGGGAAGTGCGGTGAGCGGGTGGTGTTTTCGCATCGTGGGTAGGCGCCGAGGAGGGAACACATGCTTTTGGACGCTCGGATGGGAGTACTAGGTGCGTCGAGAGGCCGCGCTTTGGCATTGTTCCCCTTTTACTGTGAATCTATGGCCTTCCCTCGCTCACTGTCGCTTCTTCGTTGCTTCCATGGCGAAAAGGCCCATTTACATTCATTCATTCATCCTCCTGGATCATCCTTCGCCTTCTCTCAACCTCACTGCTGGCCGTACATCATACACATTCGTTCAACTCCCCTTCAAGTTGGACCCTAATAATATCGTTACCGCCCCTTTATTTTGACAGTTTATGGCAGTTTACTCTAACACCCTTCCGCGTCCTTACTTACCTCTTCTCCACGCTGTGTTCACCATTCACAGTTTCCCGCCCCTACGTCTTCCCCATCGAGTTCCACTTCTCCGCACAGACTCTGATGAATGCAGAGGACATTCGGAGTGCTCCGATCTTCGTGCACCGTAACACATCGATATGTGAGCGATGTCGAAACCAGTCAACACCCAGTCAAGTTCCCAAGGATTCGGCACCGTGACCACGTCCATGAATGAGGAGGAGGGCCGCCGACGGTAATGGAACTGGAATCGAAGGGTCCGGCGAGGTGCTATCTAAAGTTCCCGCCAAGGTCGGCGAAGACCTGCCGCATCGTCATCGTAAACCAGCGAGCAACAGGGCAAAGACAGAAGGCTTGTCCGTTCACCCCCTTCCGTCCTGCTCTTCGTATAAAGCCATGCGACTTGGCGCTTCAGTAGGGTCACAGTCTAAGGGCCGCCTTTTCTGTTGACCGGGGTGTACCGTGTACAGCTTGCGTTCGATCTAGGGCCATGTAGGAACAGGTAAGGATATACAGTCATGATACGCTACTCCTTCGTTTGATATACAGTATAGGCAACATGTTGTTATGATGGGATAGGGAGGTCCTCGGAGCTTCAACACTAGAGTATTCTGGTAATAGATTCGGATCGAGGCGCAGAATGCGATTGGATACATATGTCGAGAGGCGCAAATAAGGTGTGGGGCTGGCGGTCCAACACCAGTGCAGTATCGGCATGAAGAGTGGAAAGAATTGAAAGAAATAAGAAAATGGTAGCTATCAAATTCAAATACCGGTAGACTTGCTTTCGGGAAATCGTTGCTAAGTGTAAGGCCACGGGCACTCTTTGTGCGGCTCGGATAGCTCGATGCACCTGGAGGAGCAATCAGTAATATAGATTTAAATGCGACAAGGATGCTCACCTTCTCCAGTTTGGACCGTGATGAATGGCGCGGGAAAGGCTGATCTGGGTGGATGGCCCAATGATGAACTCGACGTGTGGGAGGTAAACAGAGGAACGGAATCGTGGTGGAACCCAAAGGAGGAGATCGTCAGAGGCGTTGCGGATCCACCCATTGTCGTCCATGGTAAGACTGAAGGCGGGATAATGGTGTAAGAATGAAGGCTTGGAAAAGACCGCTTGATCCACGTTCCAGACCCTGATTGTCTTGTCGTTGGATCCAGAGACAATCCGGGTACTGTCAGGCGAGAAGCTGACTGAGTTGACGCCATCTGAGTGACCTTGGAGTGTGTAGACAAGCTCCCCACTCTGTGCATCCCAAATGCGAATGGACTTGTCCTGTGACCCTGAGGCAATCTTCAAGCCATCAGGAGAGAAAGCGACATCCTGAACCCAATCTGAATGCCCTTTCAGTGGGCCAAGCAAGAGGCTCCCGTTGTGGGCATCCCAGACCTGGATGACTTGGCCACTGGCATACGATCTAAAGAGGTTGAATGCTGAGCTGTCGCCAGATCCAGAGACGATTTTTGAGCCATCAGGAGAAAATGCCACTGTATTGACACCCCTATCATGGATGAATGGGGCCAGTACCACCTGCCCACTCTGGACATCCCACACCCTAACTGTTTTGTCGTCAGAACCAGAGGCAAGTCTTGTCCCACAAGGGGAGAAGCTGATGGATCTGACATAATCTGTATGCCCCGTGAAGGGATCCAGGGAGGGTTGGCCTGTTTCTGCATCCCATAGTCGTATTGTGTGATCACCTGAGCCAGAGGCAATGAGAGAACCATCAGGAGAGAATGCAACAGATAGCACCCCCCCAGAATGTTCCTGGATTGGGCCATGGAGAGTACACCCACTCAGGGCATCCCAGACAAGAATTATTTTGTCAATTGACCCCGACACAATCCTGGAGCCATCAGGAGAGAATGCAACAGAGATGACTGCCTCTGAGTGTCCCTTCATGGGTCCCACCAAAGCCTGCCCTGTCCTTGCATCCCAAACCCAAATTGTCCTGTCTGCTGATCCAGAGACAATCCTTGAGCCATCTGGAGAGTAAGCAACAGAGGTAACTAAACCTGAATGGCAATGTCCAGGGTCTCCTGTGGTGTGGTCAGCCTGGAGATCCCAGATCCGAATTGTCCCATCCCATGATCCAGAGATGATTTTGAGTCCATCTGGGGTGAAGGTGACAGCTCTGACCGGATTTGAATGCCCTTCCATTGGCCTGCCCACCGCCTGTCCAGTCTGTGCATCCCATATACAGATCGTGTTGTCATCTGAGCCAGAGACAATCTTTGAGCTATCGGGAGAAAAGGCAACAGAGCGTACAGCACCCAAGTGACCTTTGATAGGACCAAAAATGTCTTTCCCACTCTGGGCATCCCAGACACGTATTGTGCTGTCCTGTGATCCTGATACAATTCTCGACCCATCAGGGAAGATAGCAACAGACAGAACAGCCGAAGTGTGTCCCTGCAGTGGGCCCAGCACCAGCTGCCTGTTCTGAGCATTCCACACCCTGATTGTTCTGTCATCGGACCCAGAGATGATCTTCAGACCATCAGGGGAAAAGGCAACAGTGTTGACAGCTTCAGTATGGCCTTCAATAGGGTCACCCAGAGCCTCGCCAGTCAAAGCATCCCAGATCCAAATGGTTTCGTCTCCAGATCCAGACACAATCTTGGACCCATCTGGTGACAACACAGCTGAATAGACAGGGCCTTCATGCCCTTCTATTGCACTGCCCAGAGGT
Source organism: Coprinellus aureogranulatus (assembly GCA_027627275.1). NCBI lineage: Eukaryota > Fungi > Basidiomycota > Agaricomycetes > Agaricales > Psathyrellaceae > Coprinellus > Coprinellus aureogranulatus. The sequence continues at coordinate 6,919 of JANDKE010001558.1, read as the reverse complement.
TGTCCACTCTTTGCATCCCGTACACGGATAGTGGAGTCTTCAGATCCAGAGATGACTTTTGAGCCATCAGGGGAGAAAGCGACAGAATTGACCCTGTCCAAATGCCCTGCCATGTCACCCATAACCAGCTCCCCGCTTTGTGCATTCCACATTTGCACCCTTCCAAAGAGATCTCCGGAAATAAGCTTGGAACCATCAGGAGAGACAGCTAGGCAGAGGACGGAAGTGGGTGTCCTGCTCCACTTATGCACATTGACCAAAGTTCTATGCTGGTTCGTCTTGGCGCCTTCGGTTGAATGCACGGCTGGGATCGATGGAATATTAGAAGACCACCACGGTGACTGCCCCATAGCTGCCTGGTAGAATGGCAGTGCTGACAGGTAGAGGTGAGGGGAGGAGTGGCTTATTGGTGTTGCGAACATTTGGGCGAAATCGCGGATCGTGACAAGAAGGGTTTTCAGTGCTTCCAGTGTCATCTCCCTGGTTAAAATGATTAGAATTGACCTTTGCCATTATTCTCAGAAATTGACATACCTAGAAAGCTCCCATAAGATGTTAGAATATCCAACCTTCTTCTCAGCACTCAGTGCCTCCAGCCAGAATAATCCCTTTTCCTGCAGGAATTTTTTCATTGTCGCTTGTAAGCCGTTGGACCGAGGCAGCCCGCCCAGTGCGTGATTTCCCCATGATGTGCATGCATACACAAGGTCTGACCGAAGCACCAGCTTAACTGCATGTTCGTCGTTGCTTCTATAAGATGTGAGAGCCCCCGAGACACCCAAGTAAACCCCTTGCTCGGGGTCATCCATCAGCTCGAGGCACCGCTCAAAAGCCAGAAAGTGAGCCTCTTGTCTTTGGACTGTCCACAATGGACTCGTCACCTTCACATCACCAGACATCTTGGTGATTTCGACGTATGTCAGGAAATCGACGAAGGAAGCATGGTGGATACAAATCGGCATGTCATCGCCTCGGTTGATGGGAAGCTGGACTACAGAATGCAGCATCTTAAAAGTAGCCTGGATGGCGCTCACTGGTCGACCCAGCAATGCCGCATATTCTCCAAGCGATAATGGCCGAAGAGCAACAACAAGGAGAGACAGACAGGCATGAAGGTCTCGCTTCTCAGAAGATTCAAGTCCGGCAATCGCCCTCCGCATTATCGCGCCATAGAGGTCATAGATGCCAGAGAGTTTCGGCACCCTCCCGCTTGCCCTCAGGCGCTCTACAGGATTCCCAGTCTCGCTGCAGATGTCGCGAACGATAGTGGCGGCGACAATGAACAAGCAATCGGCCTGCTCGACAATCTTCTCCACCTCAGGAGGGGGCCAACTATTGCCGTACTCGTCCTTCAATTCCGGAACCTTCTTGAGTGTTTGACTAACATAAAGCTCAATGTCGGCGCGCACAATATCCTTCTCAATGTCATGAAGACGAAGCATGTGAGACGAGTGAATGGAACCTTCGACCTCTCGCTTGATCGTGAGCTCCGGACGGCTAGTAAAGAAGACCTTGATGGGGGAAGCAGGCTTCTTGGAGAGGATTGCCTCGAGGAAGTCCTTCAAAGCGGCCGTGTTCCTGCACTCATCAAGAGCGTCAGCACACAGTATGATGTTCTTATTGTAGTCTTTGAAGGCGACTTCCGCGGGGCGAAGGATCAAGAAGTCGTATTGTTGGGCGAGAGTCATCTGACCGATCGGGTTCTTCGACTGCGATTCCAGGATATTCGCGAGAGCGTCTCCGAAAGAAGGATGAGTCGCAGCCAAGGTTTTTGCCAACGAGGGGATGATGTGGTGCACATCGCTCAACTCCTGAACCTTGATGCTGCAGAAGAAACTCGCCCCAAGAAGTCCACGGTCAGAAAGTTGAGAGCATAGTGTCTCCGCCACAGCCGTCTTGCCCGTCCCCGCGATTCCGTTCAGCCAGAACGCATGATTTGAATCCTTCGCTTCGGCCCAGTCCAGTAGTTGGGCCAAGAGGGAGACCCGCGACCCCAGTACACATTGTCCTCGCTGGCCCTTGTTGTAGAACTCGAAGTCCGTTACGTTCCCCAGCCTCTTGAGTTGCTCTGCAAGGTGGCTGTCCGGTTCGTGCTTATTGGGATGCGGGAGAGGTACGTACCGGCCTTGTTCAGATTGGCTACACCGCGGGCTATCCTAGACATACCCTCGCGTATGGTCCGTAGTTCCGTGACTGTGCAGGTCGGTCCGAGGAGATCGAGTTTCGAGGGCAACCGAGATACTCACTGGAGCGGCCACTACCATCCACCGCTCGTAGAATCATCTTTTCATTGCTGACGGAAACCTCCAACTGAATCAGTTAGTCAGCGGATACACACGGTGGTGGAAGACAGCCATATGTACCATGGCGAACTCTATCGCAAAGGTTATCTCGCGAATCAGTCGCAAGATTTCCTGTTGATCCTCCTTCACGGACGCTAATCTATTGACAACGCCCGCCTTCATCTTTTCGTCGAGCTCGCGCCCGAGACTTTCGACAGCGCTAGGGTATGTCACCGCAATCAGCGTCGTGCCAGTTGACAATTGGAACCCACGACGCAGGGCAAAACTCACCGTGCCAATCCGTCTCTCCGATCGCGGATATCCGGAGGAAGACTTGGACGTTCCTTCAGGATTCCCTCCAGAAGTTCGACCCGCCTTGCAAGCTTCTCAAATTCCTCCTTGTTGCTGGAAAATGCCTTGTCCAAACAATGTAAGCAATAATGAATATGCTCACCCACAATAGTACTCACATCCTTCATCTCCATGAGCGCATTCAGTGCCGCCGCCGTGCTCTTCAACGGAGGAAAGACGTCCGACACGCGTTCCACGAGTGCTACCGTACTCTGGAGTGCAAGGAACCAAGTACGCTTATCCTTTGTTTGTGGAAGGTTTCGCTGGGAAGGGGCGGGTGATGGCGATCTCGACTTGAAAACGTTAGCTATTCCATCTAACCCTCTCTCCCAGCCTCGCTTGAACCGCTCCCTGAGCGGCATGGCTCTGTTCGAAATAGGGTTCCGTATGCACAACTATCTGTTGATCGGTAACGTAAACCTTAGCGCATACCAAGCTGGAAGGAAAGGAGAGCCACGTACCGACGTTAATTCAGCTACCTCGTGGTCCGTCGCAGAGAGCTGGAGGCGGGGATTGAGTGCGGAACAATTAGCCCTAGATTAGTCCTGTGAGAAAGCCTTACCGAGAACAGAGCGAGCGCTAATTAAATCCTCGAGGCTACCTTCCAAAAGTGAACGGCTTCGCCAAGATGCATTGGATGGGCACGGCCAGGCAGACTGTTATAAGTACTATAATTTCATGATCGCGTAGGCTAGACACGCCAGACAATGCATTGAGGCCACCGACCGAACGCCGCAGTGAAATCACAGAGGGAGAAGTGAACGTCGGGATGCAACGGTGCGTACTATGGGAACAGGGTGGAGAAACGATTCTGCGGACTTTGCATCGAAACAGGAGTTAACAATGCTATGACCAAATACGAGACCGCCGGAGGTTCTGCGAGGGTCAAGCGTAAGTACGGGCAGCGGACGTGCAAACAAGGTGTGCCCTCGCCCTATTCCCCGCACACATCACTTTCACCCATACTCTCCTCGTTCTGATAGTCCGAATGGAGACCAGAGGTATCGACCATTTCATGTCGAACCTAACTTGTTCTCTGCCGTCCCCGCTTGGTACCGCGAGTTTAAAGGGGCACATCGCGTCATTCTCCGGTTCGATAGTGCTTTCATTGAGAGGTGTTGAGCGATGGGAGATTGAGGGTGAACTGGGATAGATGATTGAATTCAAAGGTCACAGGCACGTCGCTGTGAAAGTGCACCAACGGCGCCCTGGAGTAAGACGCGTCGCCAGAGTCGTCAAGGAACAGGGGACGGAATTGAAGCACGAGGCTGTTGGGTCGCCGTCGACTGCCAGGGAAGAACAGAGGGGTCAGTACGGCTCCGTTCCGTTGAAAAAATGGGTGTAAAATCACGTACCTAACGTTGCCTTGAGGAATTAGAGGAGACAATCTGTTCGCCCTGGGCTCAGTGAATATGCTTGTGCTAGCGCGATGGTAGCGAGAATGAGGCCCTGATCGGAATCTCTGCCTTGCTCTGCCTTCCCGTAAATTTGGCAGGGTTCGACCCCACTTTCCCAGGGTAGGGAGGCAGATCAAGGCAGACTGATGACGCATCTGCTTTAATTTCCCCGCCAAATTTGCAGGCAAAGCAGCGCAAGGCAGACTTTCCGATCAGGGCCTGAGCCTCTTCCCTGCGGCTCAACACGCAAAACCAATCGATTGAGAGGAACATAAGACTATGCGCAATGCTCAGAATCTCCTTGGAGTGCGCTGGGCATCTTGCAGGGGTACGTTCAACCCCACACTAGAAGCGAACATAGCGGGTTGTGGTCGAGTTCCAGAGGACATGGCTGTGGGCCATTGACAGGATTTGAAAGTATACAGTAGTGACCTAGAGCAATTATGACACAGAGTGAGGTTGTGCTTATCGAGCAACGCTACGAGCACGTACCTGGCCCCGGCCCACAAACTCGTAACCACCGTTCACCAATCCCTCCTGAACCCACTCCCATGTAGCACACATCCCGCAGCCAGGTCAGACATTTTCGAAGGGTCGTTGATGTATTGGGTCAATAAGACAGAGCATGGTAGCGTGCGCACGGTGGATTGGATAGCGCCCTTGGCAGACAATGGCAGTGGTGGTTCGGTTCCAAGAGGCGGCGGGCCCAAGCTCGCGTTGACGCGCTGTTGGGGAGCCGTGGGAGTGGGGAACCGTCACGCTATCGACAACAGCCTGTCTTGACCGCAAGAGGGTGTAGCCCTTCACCCGGTCAGAGGTCGCGCACGCTTAGAAGAGAGGCTCAAGAACATGGATATTTCGCCGCATGAAGGGTCTTGGTGCCAGTGGAAAGAGCAAGGAGAAATTGAAGTGACGCGGATGAGATCTCCATGTTATCTTATCTTATCTACCCTCTCCCACAACCAGCGAATGTTGTCATTGTTGATCTACCTCGACACTCTCTCCTTCCTCCGTACCTCCATCTCTCGGTTCCATCGACACCCCTCGTACGGCCCAATGCTACCCGGAGACAACCTCCGCCCGCAAGAAGGGATGAAGCTTTCCCTTTGACCAAGCTCGAGTTTGACTACGGGGAGAACGGTGGTGAGCTGCATTTAAGGATTGCATCGACATCCGCATGTGAGCCGCAGAGTTGGGGATGCCTGTAGCCTCAGCGAGCTGACGAATCTTCCCCCAGGCCCCATTGAGCTCCTTTCTTTTAGCTGCTTGCTCCGTCACCCTGAGTCGCACCGTGCTCACAAGGTACGATCTCCTTCACACATCCCTGTCTCTTACTCCCGCTACACCCCAACCCATTCCATGTCCCATTCGTGCGCTCCTAAGATGGTTCCTTTGACCCTCATCCTTTCGCCACAACAAATCTCCCCTACCCGCCCAATATCGACGTAAGCTAACGGTCTCTTTTTCAGAACGTCCGCGGTGGAGACGTACTCGAGCACACTCGGAATGTGGACCCAAACTCAAGGTCTCCGCACTTCCAGTCGGAAGCTTGTGTGTATCGCGTACCGTTGTTCTGAGCGCCTAGCTCGACCCCTGGGCCATAACCTCCCCCACTGGCAAAGCCATCCCGCCTCAATCCCCAAGTCTGAGGGAGAGTTGCAGCTGCTCCTCAATAGTCTCGTCCACCACGTGCAAGGCTCAGCACAGACAAGATGCGAAGTCGAAGAGAGGAAAGGATCAGGGTGGAGAGTGGGAGAGGTGAATGGAGGAAGACGTCCTCGGCGGGAGAGTGCATCGCCCGGAGAACGTAGAGCATCCAACGCCATCCAGCGTACACTGAGTGGCCCGCTCGAACGCTACCGAATGTCAACCTTGCCATTCGCGAACCCTTTCCTCGACCATTCCCAATCGAGGATCGAACACCACAAACCTCAGCCCCCAACGTCGTCCCTGAGTGCGGAACGTCTGTCACGAGGGGTTCCCGGGGTTTAGCTCCCCCTTTCGACTCCTCCCACTCCCGCTCCTTCCCCAATCTCCGTGGTATCGCTTCTTCCGTTCTGACCGCCATCCCCGATCGCCATACGCATCCCCGCTCCAACCTCGTCAAACCGCTTCTGGACGGCTTCAGCTGCTACCCCGCACCGCATCAACACGCTCATCCAGATGCTTCGATTCTCCTCAAGATCGCCATTCCACTCATCCTCTACCCTCGTCCTGGTACCCGCCTCCTCTCACTCCCCCTTCGTTGCCCTTGGAACCAGTGGATGACCGCCGTCTTATCTGAGGCGAAGATCAGCCGCACGCTCCTCGCAAGTTCGCTTGGGCAGGGTGGAGTTTGAACCCGCGGCTCCATTGGGTTGAGATATGCGTGCGCCGGACGTCGCGGTGCTGCTAGTAGAGGCGGCGTCGAGGTTCGACGGTCACCGAGAAGATCCAGGAGTACTGGGAGAGGGATACCGAATAGGTACTGGACTCTTCTTCAGATTTTGGGACCTGAAGCCCGCTCGGACGCCTTAGGTGTCGTTGGAATCGGGATATCGCTGTCTTATCTCTTGAAGCAAAGATGCATGATCGTGATTATGGTCGAGATTGTACATCCGCCTTTTTTGTCTACGTACGGTGGTCTTCTGCTCCTTTTCGTTTTTCGCTCACCCCAGTTGTTCGCTTCACCCTTCATAGTCCCTTCTACTCATCCACATTCTCAATGGGCACCTTTCCAGACTATCCCTTCCTCTGCACGTCCTTACCGTCGGTCATCGTTTGGACTCCATCATGGACCTCTTCTCTTCCCTTGGACGTTAATTCGCTAGTTCATATATAAACCAGGACAGTTTCTCAGCTACACCCCTTGGCTAGCGCTCCCCGTTCTCCAGTCCCCATTCTCATATA
>JANDKE010001557.1:0-13802 GCA_027627275.1 Coprinellus aureogranulatus | reverse complement strand
ATGGCGATGGCAGCGACGAGCGCACGTTGTTGATAATGGCGGCAAAGGGGAGAGACAATGACGAGCGGTAGGATGTCGTTGAGCGGGAGGGAGGGACGGCGTCGACAACGACGATGGCGTGGGGGAGAAGAAGGATGAGGGCAGAGGGCAAGCGGCACGCGAACTGACGCCAAACACAGACAAATATTCCTGATTTGGGTTCGGCGGGCAATGATGATGGGAGATTGAGCTCGTCGTTGATGACAGTGACGAGCGTATTTAGGCCGACGTTGGCGGGATGGAGGAGGCGGCAGTGACGTATGTAGAGAAGGGAGGGTGTTGTTCTCGACGACGAGCAAAGCTGAAGTTGGTTTTGATGGCGGGAGCTGATGCGGTGATGGCGTTGAGGACACCACCGACGACGAGGAGAGTGGTGAGGGGCCCACATTTTGGTGGGATGTGTCTGATAGGCGGTGGAAGTGGAGACAGCGAGGGGGCCATGTTTGGACAGCGAGGGGGGCTCAATTAACAGGGAGGGGGCCTCATTTACACAGCGAGGGCCCTCATTTTGGTAGTGAGCAGGACTCATGAGCGTGATGTGGAGACAGTGAGGGGGCCACCTTCATACGGCGAGGGGCCTCAGCATATAGCAGGAGGGCCACACTAAGATAGGGAGGGGTCCTCATTTCTTGGCTGGAGCAAATTTTGGCTGGGGCTCGGGCATCGGCAATGTGCAATATGGAGAACCCGAGGGCCTCAGAATGGGGGGAATAAGGACAGTGTCTAGCTAACCCTAACACTAACCCTAATCCCTAACCCGAACCCTAACTCCTACGGGGGTTCGGTCCGTGGATTATTCCGTTTATCCGGCCTTCCGTCGGATCCGGCTCGGCAAGAGACCCGGGTAAGGAAGATTGATAAGGTGCGTAATGCCTTTATCCTAATCGGGCTAATTGTTTCAGCTATTCCCGTAAGTTCGGACTTGGCGTGCACAGCACCCCGGCGTAATTTTGCCACCGGTGACCCCGGGTGTTACCCTGTGCCCTCGTCCTTATTGTTCTATTTCCTTGGCTTGCGTCATCCCCCTTTCTTGGCGGGACCGGCAGGGCAACTGTGCCGGAAATTGCGTCTTCCTCGGCGCGATTGCGCAATCCGATTACAATAGAACAATAGATCGTCGGAACAAGGTAAACTCCGAGGTCGCCGCTTGCGCGGCGCCCAACGGTAGGTCGTTCCCAGAGTATTGAGAACTGATGAGTCTATAAAGACGAAACTCTGGAACTGGTGAGTCCCCAACTCGCCAGAGTTTTCTCAGTACTTTCGTCGCTATTCGGTCGCCCCGACTTGCTTCATATCCCAACAATCCTCGCTTCGCTCGGATTGTTGTACCCCCTAACCCTAAGATGGGACAGAAATCGTTGATTTGACAGCAGTTCGGTGTCTTGTCGGGCGATTCAAGTGGAAGGATACTTGGGCGCTAATTGACCGGAGCGGTGGAGCAGAGTGTATGGCATCTGACTGATAATATACTATTCTTTTGTACCTTTCAAGAGTGCCCAGGTCTCACTGGTAGAGCGCGAATTGGCAGTCTTGTGAGGCCGCTCAGAACGGGAGGTGAGCCCCTATCGCATTATGTCAGCCACGCCGTGCTGTCTGAGCCCATGTTGTCGCCGCTGCTCTCTTCCCTCCATCACCTTGCACTATTCTACACACGCCGCCACCGCTATACCCCTCTATCCAACATGGTACCTCCTTCAAGCCCTGAGAGAGCGCCCGATTCCATCCCCTCCATGCTCCAAGACTCCATCGTCGGTCACAGTTCATATTCCCAGCTCGTCGAGAGGCCGTTCTCGCCCAGCGCGAATTCACAAGATTCACCCTGCCTTACCACACTTACAGGCCTAGGCGTTTGTCTGGAGCAACGCTATGGTGCTGACTTGTCCACCAACGAAACCCGTACTGGGATTGAGGATGGCGATGAGGATGAGGATTTGAACTACCAGAATCGCTGGGAATATGTCTACCGAGACAGGCGCAGAGATAGCCCCTATGTCGGGTCTCCTTCATGGAGAGACTCTTAATGTATGTCTTCGTTCTATCTCCCTTCGCGTCTTTGAACTCACGGGCCATTGGCAGGACTCCCAATGCGAACCACTGAGAGAAAGCAGCACCAGGGTTCTTCCGTGGAGCGATGAGCATTTAGCGGAAATCCAGGTCGGTCTTCATAGAAGCTCCACCTCATCATGCTCTCTAACCTCCCGGTCCTCCCCGCTATCCCAGAGTCAAATTGACGCCCAATTCTCCTCCCCGCATTTACCCCACCAAACCATGCTATACAACTCTTTACCTTCCTCGTCTATCCTTTCCGTCCGGCGGCTCACCAACAAAAGAAGGGTTTTTCGTGCGCTGGCGCACACCAGTACGGAGGTGCATGAGCTGGAGCAGAAGCTGTTGGCCGCGCGAGAGAAGCGCGTCCTGTACGAGATGTATATGGCGTACTCCGGGCTGTCTTTATAGGCGCCCACCCTCAATCCCCTAGACCTCGCATTCCTGCATTCGTACTGGCGGCAATCCGTTTTCACGCATCCACTATATCACATTCCTATTGTACAACACTTGGTCACAGGTCTACACTTTTTGGACAGTAATGATCATCATCCGGTTACCCCAACCACGCCCCCCAATTTAGCGCCCGTAATGACTAGTATGCGGTGACCCGGATGCTCTAGTCTCCGTGTGGATTTTGAAGATTTCCCAAATTTCCTCCCAAGTCCGAACCGTAGGTAAAGTATGCGGGGGAACGTATCCCGATACCGATCATCCGGGATAGGGATGGTTCGTGTGCGGGAGCGGGCGGCATAGTGGCAAGCGTCCGTCCAAGCCTATTGCCTCGAATATATCTTCTCTTGGTTCCTTTCACCTGCTCCTCCATCTCAGTCTTCGTCTCACGCTTGATAGTTCAGAAGATCAGGCCTCGAACTTCAGCCACTCAGGGATCCCTTCCGTTTGACGTGCTGGGCACTTTTCAGACTGGTGAACCAAGCACCGTGAACTAGCGAAGAGCGGTGAACGTGAGCGAGCTGGTACGGGTGTTGGAGTAAAGGAAAGAGAAAGATGCATCCCGAGAGACTGGAATCACCGACGAGGATGGGATTAGCTGGTAGAAGACCGAGGTGGAGCAGATCGACCCACCTAACAGCACGATTCCCTCATGGAGTGCGCCTGGTTTCTTCGGCATCAGTGATTCGAGTCTGGACAACCTGCCAGTCCGTGAGTCAGCTTATTATCTTCCCCTTGCGCAAATGTTATATCCACTGACGAAGAACCACATGAAACCCTTCATAATCTCTTCCTTTCGCTCATGAGCGAACTTCTCATTTACCTTACGGCCGTTCGATGACCCTTGTCTTCGCACATGTGAGGTGAGATGTTCACGTCGTATTGTATCTAAAAGCGATCGGCCCGTGTGGAGAAAAGCACTGGCGCTGGACGGAAGAGCTGGGAGGACTGGATAGTGGTTAGAGGTTGGAGGTCAAGTCAATCAAGGCGAACGCGCAGCGTTGGCACCGATGTCTGGCTTCGCTGTGGACGAAACTGACCGAGTGAAGCTCCCCAAAGGTCGGCGGTCGGCGCCTGAGAAATCCCTGTAAGAAAACGAACAAAAAGTGAGCGATTGCAAGGCAGATATAGTACAGGCCGTGACGTAAGGGTAGAGCGCGGAAAGATGGGAGGATCGTCCGGATGAGAGGAACAGCTAACGTTCTCTGACTGGGATTCCCCAGGTGAGGGTGGGAGCCAAAGGTGGGGCCACGCCTCGCTCGTACACATGATGGGGATACTATGCCGGACGCCGTCAGTTCTTCGCAGAGCAGAAAGAGGACGACGGACTCACATGAACTGATGACATTCCACCCGGAGGGCCCCGAACAGGGTATCAGGAAGATGCTACCATGAACGTTGCAGACAGGCGAGTGCTGAAAGACCAAACTCCACGTACAAGAGGACTCTCTCATCGCCTTCCGCGTCGCCAATGCAGTCGAATCTAGGTGGAAGTCTCAGTCCTCCGACATCAGCATATCGTGAACGGACGTAGGGGGGGGGAGAGTTAGGTTAGCATCAAAGACGAAAGGATAACGGACATACAAGAATAAGAACCAAGGTCAACGAAAGCGGAAAAGTGAAAGACGGGAACGTAAGGGCGCGGGGATTCGAGAAGGAAGGGGTGGAACATGCAGAAAGAGTACGAATTGACATCGAAAGATGATGAGAAAGGGAACGACGGAGATCGAGGGAATACAGTCCTGGAGAACGAAAGAAAGCGAGGATGACACGAAGGCAGCAAGTGAAGAGGCGAGAACAAGGGAAACAACGATCAGAATTTAAAGAGGTTCAACTCACCACGATGGAAAGCAGTCCGTCGCTTCGAACACCCTCTCTTAGCCCGAACCTTGACCCGCATCTCCATCTGAGTCGTCACGGTGCGATAGCTCGAACCATTGTTTGTATAGGCCTGTATCCTAAACCAACCTCGGCGTTCCATGCGGGCGCGAATCCTAACGGATGGGCGACGTCGAGTGGCCTAGCGAAGAGTCGTACTCCGTCTGGGATGGGCTTCGAGGTACAAGAGGGTGAAAAGCAAGTAGTACAGAGCTTTGATCAACCATGAGATTGGACTAGGTCGCACAAGGCTTAAGGAGAGGGAAACACACCTAACAACGAAGCGTCCTCAAGGCGGCTGTCGCTTCCTCTTGGTCAATTAACAGCCGGCGTCATGATTACCATTTATCGCGGCAATCCTATAGGTTCAGAAGTCAGCGCACTTCCCCAACCGCTCGCCGCTGCCTCATTCGCTTACCCAGGAGCAGATATGAACCCTTCGTGAACCCTTTCGTCACAGACCGACCAGGCTGTTGGCGTTGCGCCATCGGCGACCTTGGTCTTCGCCCGTGTGGGGTGAGAAGTTGTGCCTGTCTGAGAGAGCGGTCGTAAAAGTCGTCTTTGGCAAAGGAAAACTTGGGAGATAAACAGAAGCGCTGGGAGCAGATAGTAGTTAGGGGTCAAGTCCGGATTGACGTGCCGTGTTGGCGGCGGTGTTTGGTTTGGCCCTGTGGACCAAACTGACCGGATTCTAGACCAACAAGGTGGTCTGTGCAAGGTCTGCGAAGCGCTTGCCCATTCTTGTCTTGCTAACGATGAAAAACGACTGTTATACGCTTTGCGGAACTCTTATAGCTGGCGCTTCGAAGCTTTTGGTGGTAAATTCAGGCCTCAAACTCCTGATCTAGATGCACATGGAATTTTTCTTTGAGGAGTCTGATTATCACTGACCGGTCAAGAGACATAGCTTACAGATGGATGGATTCCTACCAATCGTAACGGCAGGAACCCATCGTCAGTCTGGCTGCAAGTGATGAGGCAAAGCTCAAAATGTGGGTGATCTATCGGGAGGTACGGTCATGGAACAATGGCGTTATTCACGCCGTCCAAAGCGAGGACGACTAGTGAGGCGCACCGCGCAATCCCTTGCATATTCGCCTTTGGGGTCGAAACGGGACCAAGCTGACTCCCTTCCAAAAGTTAAAGGCTATCCAGAGAACGAGTGAAACAGATGGAGTCGCCACACTCCTAACTCGTAGCCTGTCCCTCAAACGTTTCTCACCTGGGATTTACGGACAAAGGTTCTCGCTCATTTGTGGACAGAGAGAGTTGCCCAACGAGCCTCAAGAGGAGTGCTTGGCACATTGACCGAGAAAGCGAATGAAGTGGGCGTGGCAATGGAGGAATCGTGTTGCTGCGCCAGAACGATGCGTAAAGCGAAGGTAGGAGATGACGCCCAACATATTCAACACTAGAGTTGAAGGCGAGACCTCCCGCGGCGCCGTTGGAGGCGGAAGGCGGATTCCATTCAGCCATGGTTGCTAGTCAGGCGCCTATAATTCGGACATCGGTGCACGTACGAGGATAGGTGAAGGACGACGGACGGCGGACTCGGCATACATAGCCGCCCCACCCGCCAAACCTTATTGGATACAACTGTATAGTTACGGAGGACACCGGGACAGATCGATGCAGTTCCTAGATCGCCGGGTTTCGGCGGCTCAGAGGCCAGATGGAGAAGAGAGCATAACACGCCCCATCCTTCACGGTTCCTAAAATGGCTCTCGAGTTCCAGTGGAAAAGTCGGCGGTGCAAGAAACGGCCTCGAGGCACGTATCTTGCATTAGTGCAGCTCGATTGGCATTCCTGGGAAAAATGGGAATGGGGAGGCAAGGGTTTGGGGGTCAAATGAGACCCTGAACGCATTTTTCCTCTTTTCCCCACTGACCCTCGTCCATCCCTTGGCGTCCCCGGCGCTCTCAGAGCAGAAGATCTTGGTACCCCCCGCTCCCGGCCCTCTCAAACTGTATTCTGTTTGTCGAGGTACGCAGGCATTCACGTTGACGACTGTGACCCCCGACTTATCGAGGAGCTGTCGTAGCACCGACATTACGGATTGGCAAACTTTAGGGCATCCTTACCACTCTCCACAATCGCATTCTCTTTCCCTAGCAAGTACCAATGAACCACCTTCCTCCAAATCACCGTCGTTGTAGTCGACATCGGGAGGGAACGACCGTCTCAGATACTGCGGTCGCTCTGCGTCACTGCCCCACCACCTAATAACGCTCCGCTCAGCCTGCAGATCATCAACAGCGCTACATTGGACGAAGAGCGTATCCTTCCAGAGCAGGAGGTCGTACGATTAGTTTTCGAAGCTCTAGATGATGGCACGACGCACATCGAATATCTTGACATCCATACTAGACTCAAGTCGTCCCTACCACACCCGGCACTTCTGTTGTACGTTGAAGCAGGGAGGCACCTTCGATGTTTGACTCTGGACTACGACGTCGACGATACGACCTTGGGATACTTCCCTATCCCTTCCCGTCCTCCATCACTCATCCAAAGCGTATACCCGAGACTGAGCGAGCTTATCATCGGCGGGACCACCCTCCTCGAACTCGTGAAGTGCGACAGGGCGCTCAACCTCTTAGTCCCGTTGGCGAATCTCGCCTCTCTTTCAATCAAATCCTTCAGCGATTGCCTCCACCTATTGACGGCGGATCATCTAGACACTCTATTCAACATCCTCGTATCGCTCACTAAGCTTCAGTCGTTCAGGATCGAGGGGTTTGGCATCCCCAATCGCCTACGCAACGCGCACCCTCTTCAATCCAACCATCCCTTCGAGGTCTCGCTGAAGAGGTTTATTATCGTCGAGACGGACGGCTACGCTCTATCCTACCTCATCCGCCGCATTATCCCGAACGAGTTGATGCTCGAAGACTGCCGTTCCATCGAGCACCTTCCGCCATGCACCAAGCTATCTCTCCGTCACATCTCCCCTAACCCCGACTTCTCCCATGTCCTTTCCCAATGGGATGGGGTTCACTTGGAGATCAGCTCAAGTCTAGTCGTCGACGACGCGTTTGTTTGTGAACTTGAGCAGTTGTCCAGACTTCAGCGCCAGCCACTTTGGCCCCACCTTCGCTACATCGACGTCCACAACTGTAGCGCGGCGCTATCGCGGTGGCTGGAAGTCCTAGAGGTTAGGTCACGACGCCTTGGGCGCCCTGCAAGTCGGCTGTCCGTTGACCCATACCGACACCGCAATCTGTACCAGTGGAAAATTGAGTTATCCAAGGCCGTCAAAGCAACTACAGCGCTGAACCACAACGTGGAGGGAGTTCGTCTCCAATTCTCGAATGCCTAGTAATCCTCTCCGTTGTCTGGAAAGGAACTGTACATTACACTTCTTCGCTTGTACATATACGATCGCCTCATACCCGTCTCGCCTGTCCGCTGTATGTACATCCATATCTGCCTTGATACCGTATGCCCAATAGTTCTTTTGTAGTTTTTAGAACTTCGACCAAGCTTCTGTAACACGTACCTGTATGTTCCGTAACAGTCCTCGAACGCTGACTGATTAGCTATCTGCGTTCTCACAAAATGGGTTGTTATATGCTTCACTATCTGGCTGCTCCCACCCTCCACGCTGTGCTCGAGCTACGAGCTGTCGTATCGTCGAGATCCTTTCATTGGAAGACTCGAGGGGCAATCGAATTCACTCTCATTCCACGAGAAGAAAAGAAATGTTTTCGAAGAATTGAAGCAACGCAAGAGCGCACGGAAGCACAGCAAAGGCGCGTCGTCTACGGAACGAACGAGCTAAATGCAGCTTCGCTCCTCAACGAAGGATTGTCTGGGGAAAACGAGCTCGGTCCTGTAACCCACAATTGGCTTCCTCCTCATGCAGCACGAGCTCTCAAAAGGAGCGCCTTCTACAGGGGAAAAGCCATCGTTAGTTCAACGCCCGTCGCTGACAGTATCGACGAACTGACCCCTTAGCTATCCTTCCCCTACTTCTCAGTCAGTCCAACCTCGAGCCGTTTCCCAGAGAGAACGAGCTCCATTTGCTTCCCCGGCTTCATCCAAGCGTCCTTAGCAAGCGAAGACCTAGCCAAGTACCTAGTCTGGAAAGCCCATTGGAGATGCTCGAGCTTGATACACGAACGCTTGCGTGGGACTCAACCCCAACGCTCGGCGAGTGAATGTGGCAAGTGAATAGGACGCAGAGGAATAAGGTTTAAGCCAGGAACACCTGTCATACCCACCAAGGTGACGATGATGATGGTGTGTCCCCGCTGGAATACGTCCCTGAGCGCTGTCGCCGCTCACTTCACCGTCTTTATCCGTTCCTTATCACCATACCACCAGCCTGCGGCTCCTCCAACTCGGCGGAACAGTCACCCGGGTACGCCAAGTTCCCCGACTACAAATCCTCCAACAACCTCGTAAGAGAGGTCGGCGATCCATCCGTTCACCCGCTTGTTGGGTTCATGACCCTCAGCTTGGAAATGGCGACCCTGGCCTAATGGGAAGCACGGCGTCGGATAGTAGATATATGGGCGGCAAGATGTACGCCGGGTCGAGTCCCTCAAGGGTAAGCCGCTGTTATTCGGACTCGAATTTGGGGGCCTTCCGAGCGACGGATATCTCTGAAAGGAAAGGAGTTGGTATGGGTGCCTCGAGGTTGACCGTCTACACGAAAGGCGAACAAAACTCAAATGAGAGATATAGCCTGTAAGGCGAACCAAAGTGGACAAGCTGGATGCCTGAGACGACCGTAAAGTCAAAAATCAGAACGGGGTTGGAAGCCCAGAAAAAAAGTACGGGCGGAAATGATAGAGTCCTTCTGAGAACGGCCATACAATGAGAGTGCTGAGGGGAGGGAGCTCACGATAGTACGAAAATGAGAATGACTTTGGTGGGGCGAAGCCAAACGTACTGGCGGATCTAAGGGAGGTTGAAGACAAAAACCTGGCGTTCCTCCAACTTAATGCTCTTCTCCGCAATCCTCTGCCTCGCATCCGTCACCTCGCTCAGCGTCTCACCAACCATCTTCGTTCTCCTCTCAGCATCGTTTCGTTTCCCTCATCCTCGGCCCCACACAGCTGCGCGTTCTCTTGATAACACATTAGCAGCTTATACGAATAGACAGCTTGCTCGGACTGACCTCCCTCTCCAGGTGGTCCATCAACGCCTCGGCTTCTCCGACGTGAAGCGGATATGTGGACGAGATCCCTGGCACCTTTCTTCTATCGCTACCGTCCACCTGCAACACCGCTTTGGCTGTGGAGGCGTTCAACTCGATCGCCTGTTGATAGTTTGAATTGCGGCGGAAGCTTGCGACACATGAACGCGCGACGTCCAGCGCCAAAGCAGACGAAACACCGTCGCGGTATCGTCTGCCGTTCCATGCGAAGCTTCGAGAGGTGGTGGCGATTGCCACGCTCTCGGAAGTGAACGACCGGATGATGATGAGGCGGACGACGAGAAGCATTATTCAGCTAGAGGGAGAAGGAGGACGGGTTTAGAGCACACGTCTACCCTGTGATCAAGGGAAGATCACGCACCTGCTGGAAACCGAGTGCTCATCGTTCCCTCTGCCCATCTACCACCTCTCAACAAGATCTACAATTCCTTCTCCGGTCTCGGTGACATCCAAACAGCTTGAAGTGTCATAACTTACTCAGAATCACGCCCGTACGATAGTCGACATCCAAAACTTGAGAATGATGACCAAATGGAATTGTGCGTGCATTGAAGGAATTTGGCGGTCGCTAAGCCAGACGGATGATCATGAGCTATTCGGCATTCGGGGTCGGCGGGTTCGATGTCCAGAAGGTTGAACGCATGCTCAGACTGACGGGTAGACGGCGAAGCCTCGAGACGCAAGCCAGGGTCCGATGAGGACGACGGTCGCTTCCTCGATGAGCTCTAACCAATCGCTTAGATGAACGCTGCCGAGGAGCCCCTGGAGTGCAAGATCTGTCAGCACTGGGAGAAAGGGGAGATCACATCGAAGAGAAGAGAAGGGACCAAAAAGAGGGGTTTAAGGACTGAACAAGGAGGACGAGAACCGAAGAGGGCAGGAGAACTTGAGGGAAAGAGGATTGCATTCGGATACGAAAGGTAATTATAGCCATACTTGAACACAAAGCGAACGCACCTGCCCGAAGAAACCCTCCACGTTTACCGTCTCCGTATGCCTCTCAACCACAGTCACGCTCTCCACCCTATTCAGTTCTTGATCCTCCCGTGGCTGCACGTACGGCTTTCGAGTCTATCGTACTAAGCACGGCCTGGCCTTCGTGATACTGAGAAGCGATAGCATCCCCGTGTTCGGCGTATTTCAGGGCAGAGAGTAGAGACTGAATATGGAGATTGGTATTGCGCTCGTTTACGGTACGTGAAGGAAGGGGTAAAGTCGGAAGAGGCAGGGTAAAGAGTAACGAAATCGAAGGGTTCGAGCGAAACGAAGGAGAGTAAGTTGGTCAATGGAAACGTACCTCGTCTTCTTGAGACGTCAGACTTCCACACACGGAATGTGGCTGAACGCCGTCGCTATTTACGAGCGTCCCTGAGTGAACGATAGGTTGTTAGCATCGTGTGTACCGAAAGGAATAGAGTATTGTCATTGAAGAAGAGTGAACGTAAACGAGGGTCGTGTACCCGAGGGATCGTCAAGAAGAGCGACAGAACGCTGATACAACAGACGTATGAGAACACCGCATGATTTCGAAAGAGAAGACAATCCCCAAACGCAAGTCAGAGGGTGAACTGAAACGCGCGCGTCCGAAAGTGAACTCCGGAGCAGTCCTCAACCGTGTCCAATAACAATAGGAACAAGCGAAGGGGGGAGAGAAGAGGGTAGAAAAGGTATCCATGCAAATGAGAATCACTCACCGACTCCGACTGCCCATCCCGCAATATTCCTCGCTCACTAGCATCTTCCCATCTGACAGTACTCGCCGAAGCGCACAAGCCGAACCGGTGATGTCTGCTCTATCTTCGACGAGACCTTCACTGACGGTGGTCTCCTGTGAGGCGACTGGAAGATCTTCAACCCCTCTGGCTGTACCTATTTCTCGGGTTCCGAAAAGACGTCGGGGACGTGTCGATGGTGTTCATGTTACAATCCGCGAAGGACTGGACGCTGTATGCCGAGGGGTCGTGAAGCTCGTCTTGGTGGAAGCGCTCATGGACGGCGAAGCGCCGTAGCTCCTCAGTCGTGGAAGCCCGTAGGGCGTAAGGTCGCGCCGTGATTCCGGGTGAAGGCGACGCTTGTTGAAGGATAGAGGAGCTGTCAGGGTGAATGGCAAGGACAACGGACTCGATGACCGTGTCGAAGAGCGGTATGAAGAGAGGAGGGGAAGTAGATTGTCCCTTCACATGGTCCGACCACGGTATAAATGAAGAGCTTTGAGCGCATGAAGAGATCCTAAGTGCAAGGCGTCAGGTGGGGGAATGAATGTAGCCGATGAATAGGGGTTATCCATCGGTCCGGTCTTCGTGATTTCCCGAACTGGTCTGTGCGGCGGCGTCGTCATATGACTCAGAATCTCAGATCCGTGTTATCGACAAGGCGCTTTCTTTCCTACCCTCATGACCCGGTTCACCCTTCACCTCCTTGCCTCCTCGCTTCAGCTTGCTTACTTCCTAGTTCTACAGGCGCATTACTCGAGTACCCCTTCGGCGATCTATTCCTTCCTGTGGTGGCTCGATTCCGTGTCACACTGATCACCTAGATTGTGAGATTGGGCTCATTTCCTGGCCCTTCGTGCACAACGGTGTACCATGATCGGCGCCTCGTGAGGTGGTTGCATCTCGGGAGTGAGTCGTGCCCACCATTGTGAACATGGAAGCGCCAGATGGGTTCCCGGAAGCCTTCTAGGTTGTCGTTTGTGGTTTGCGTGCTAACGTCAGTCACCTCTGACAACCAAGGCTTCCACCTCTGTGGTACGGATATGGTGCACTCCCGTCAGATGCGTGCACCTTTCTCTTTTTCTCCCGCTCTTCTGGAGTTAGGATCTTCTGGGTTGAGCTCTGCCTTCGTTCGGACTGGACATCGGGCCATTGGCACCCGGATCTTGGCGGCATATTTTCGAAGAGCTAGTCCCGGTCTGGAGTATCCTGGATGGCTCATCTTGGCGGCTACAGTACCACCATCCACGGCATGGACTTCATGCTTCACCACCATGCGGAATATACAGCCATGAGCACCGTCTGATCCGCGGAACAATCGCTGGCAGCACGGAGGATTGCGATTCTGAGGCTGGTCTTGCTTGCAACCCGCCTATCAGGCACATTCGTCGTATCCTCGCTCCTCACGTTCGCCTTTGATTAATCTTTCGCGTTGACGTGACATGCAAACTTCGAAGAAAGCGTATACGTGTTGAGCTTGGACTCGTTCCTCGCTCTTGCCCCTTCGCGTACACGGGACCTTCGTCCATTCAACTGGAACCGTTTTCAATACAGCGGATGGCCTGCTGATCAATCCTGCCTGTCAGCCGTCGATTTAGAAATGTGAGTACGCCCCCTTTTCCTCTCTCCTAAACTCCCGTTTAAACATGCGCCCTAGTCCTGCAGTAGTGATGAGACGGCTTTGGCGCCCCTCCCGCTCGATCCACCCCCTTTCACGCAACAAGTATGTTGACGATGAACGGGCGATTCGCCCAGGCTGAAGCAAACGGGGACACGCACGTCAAGGTGCAGAAGGAGTTCACCAACGCCCAGCCCTTCTTCACGAGCATGCGTACTATCCCGACTCTTTCCTTCACGCTCCAAAACCTCCTTATGTCTATGGGAACCATGCTCGTATCGTTCTCCGGACTTGTATTCACGGCCACCGTCGTCTTGCCCTTATCCATTCTGCGTACTGTCGCTCCGAAGGACATGCTGACGAAGGCTCCTGGAGATCCCGGGATGAGGATGAGGGGGAAGGTGGTGTTGATTGTCGGTGCTAGTAGGGGGGATTGGAATGGAGGTCTTGAAGCAGTACGCACCTGAGCCGAACACTACTCGTTATCGCTGTGTCTAGGGACAAAGGTACGTATGATTGTCCTTTCATTAACTGGAGTATCAAGCTCAGAGCTTCAATTCAATTTGGTCGTAGAGCGCCTTGAGAACGGCGTTGCGTCCCTTGGAGGTACCCCCGCTCGTATCCATACAGCCGTAGTCGACCTTTCGTGGCCCTCTGACGAGATTGCCAAGGCTGTCACGACTCTCGACGAAGAGTACGGTCCTATTTCCCACCTGTACTCCGTTGGTGGCATCTCGAATCACTTGGAGAACGATAAGCCCTTCGACTTGGTGCGTAGGAGCCGAGTCACTCTATTTGAGGTCTGACTCTGATAGTACTCGTTCTAGGCGGCCATGGAAGATATGGTCAACGTCAACGTCTCCGGGACGGTCGCTGTGACGATGGCCATGTA
>JANDKE010001556.1:0-13803 GCA_027627275.1 Coprinellus aureogranulatus | reverse complement strand
TGAACGAAAGTTTGAGTAGGTATTTGCTCAAAGTTCTTCTATTCTCGGCGGACATCTTGCTCAATCGTGCTTCTCATCATGCAGCACTCGATCTGAGAAGCGGTCTTCCTGACCGCAGCCGAAAGAGTCGCCACCCGTTCTTGCTCGGCCTTCATTCGTGCTTCCAAACTGAAACTTAGGATTTACTTCGTGATGGAGTACGTCAGTGGAGGAGATTTGATGTTGCACATCCAGAGGAAGCAGTTCTCGCTCCGTCAAGCCAAGATTCTATGCTTGCGAAGTCTTGCTTGCTTTGGAATACTTCCATATGAACGGGATCATCTATCGGTACGTGCTATTCCTCTAGTCCAACTTTCTTAGACGCTCCGGACTAATCAGTTTCTTTCCAGCGATCTCAAGCTTGATAACATCTTGCTTACACTGGACGGTCATGTCAAGGTTGGTGATTACGGTCTCTGCAAGGAAGAGATGTGGTACGGCCAGACGACTAGCACCTTCTGTGGTACCCCCGAATTCATGGCTCCCGAGGTCAGCTCTTCGCTTCTGTACTGCCATCTCCTTTCTGACAGCTCCTCGTTTAGATCTTGCTGGAACAGCGCTATGGACGTGCTGTCGATTGGTGGGCATTCGGTGTCTTGACGTATGAGATGCTGCTCGGTCAATCGCCCTTCCGTGGTGACGATGAAGATGAAATCTTCGACGCGATCTTGGAAGACGAGCCACTCTACCCCATTACGATGCCTCGAGATGCCGTCGCAATCCTGCAGAAGGTATGCAGCGATAGTCAGTTGATCCACAAGGACCTTAGTCTAACACCATATCTCATAGCTTCTGACAAGAGACCCTCAACGGCGTCTGGGTTCTGGAAAGGAGGATGCTGCCGAGATCAAGCGACAGCCTTTCTTCCGCGACGTCAACTGGGACGACGTCTTCCACAAGCGAATTCCCCCTCCATACCTCCCGACCATTAGCGGCAGCGCTGACACGAGCAACTTCGACGAGGAGTTCACTCGCGAGCAACCGACATTGACTCCCGTCCACGGGCAGCTTTCTTCTCGCGACCAGCAGGAATTCGAAGGATTCTCTTGGGTATGTAATTATTCTCCTGGCGGTTGGACATTCTCTGATCCACCTTCCAACACTTAGGTCGCTACCTGGGCGGATATCTAACGACCTCATGCTCACGTTCTTCACGTTACCGCCAATCTCTGATCACGGTTAGACTAATTGTTGTAGTATCATGTATGTAAACCCGGGCCATATCTTTCCCTGTTATGACCATACCTGTACGATTGAGGATATCCCCCATCGCCGCCTCTTTCCGTCTTCGCCCTTCCGTATGTCGCCTGTCGCCTCTTCCAGGTAGTTCAGTACGAATCCTCCGTCCCTGTTTAATAATCGATGTATGTTGATACCGTAGTATGTAGTCTCAAGGCAGGAAACCAACTCTCTCCGTTCATCTCCATCCGATCCCTCATCGATGTCGAGTGCGCTTCCCGCTTCCTTCACCTGCTACTGCAACGCGAAGATCTCTCGGCGCAGTCAAAGTCGCAAAGAATGGTCAATTGCCGTTGAAGCGTTGACTAGTCTTGTGTATGTCGATATGTGGACGTGTCGCTGTTGGATATCATTTGGATAGGCACTGCTAACGCGGTGTATGTTTCTGAGCGGCGATCTTGTTTGTTGCAAACCAGAACGACGTCGCGTAGGGGATGTATCCGAATATTCGAGAAGTCGAGGCGAATGGGCGCGTCTATTTCGATGAAGCAACGACATGTCCTCCCGTCCCTGGCAATCCGGGCGTCTCCTCCTCATCTGGATCAGGTTGTCCAGAGCTGCGCATGAGCTCGTAGAAAGAGTGCCACAACGAGGCGATGGTGTCGTATTCCTTGGTCATTCCGAGGACTTCTTCGAGTTTTCGGTTCAGGACGTTGGATGAGGAAAGGAGGTCTTCGAAGCCCTGTATGACACGGAGATGGGTCAATACGCTATTCCCTCTGGGAGAAGATTCTATATTGGACAAGAGAGAAGGATGAATGCCGTAGAGACGAGAGGACGCGACAGGAATTGCTCGAACCTCGAGACACTGAATACCAGAATAGTCATGGAAACAAGAATTGATTTAAGATAACCCTCACCGAAGTAATCTCCTTTGCCAGCCTGTCGCGCTCACGCTCAAAGAATGAGCTCTCTTCGTCTGCCATGGTATCTTCTTGCGCGTGATGAGGGGAAGAAGCAAAAGACTTCCGAAGACGCGTCGCGCACATTCAACTCGACAGGGGCTGATCTTATCAACATCCTTCAATCCAAGCTACACCAAACATCCCCGCAAGTTCCAATAGATTCGAGAACNACGCTCTCGAGCNGTTTTCAACGACAATAGCACTGTAATATATTCACTCANTACGACAAGACAACAGGTTGCGAAGTTACAGAAGAATAATGCTACAATGAGAATCGNGAAACAGACATATATGTGCAACTGGGGTGGATGAGGGTCGGAAGGGGGGTATCCGCGTGTCTTCAAGGAAGGAAACCCNTTGAAGACACTGCGCAGGGGGTGNGGGGATGGNGTGGCAAGTCATACTAGCTAAAAGTACAGTAAAGTGCNAAGGACGTGATGAGATGGGAGTAGGTNAGTAGTGAGAGAGGAATGGAATGGAATGCATAAATAGATTGTGAGAGAGACTTGGAAGGATGGATGTAGAGTAGAGTGAATGAATGANNGNGAGAGAGAAGAGAGAGANAGAGNNAATGGAGAGAGAGACAGAGAAAGAGAGGAATAAATGAAACGAAGCGACGACTTCTTTGACCCTTGCGAGTCCATTATCAGCAAGCGCGATATGTTAGTGAGACACTTTAATCGGCAGTGAAATGAGTATGAAAGAACGAGGCTAGTTCATGAATGAGACGTTGATGCAAAAGAGAAAGGAAAGTGGAATGNGACAGATGTAAGGAGAGAGGGAGGGCATAAATATACAACATGAGAAAAGAAAAGAAAAGAAAGAACGAAGGCAGGGAGACGGGGGCACCACCACCAACCAACCTATCGGCCTAATCAGCACACACCTCGATCGGGGTGGGCATGGGCATNGTTTCNTCCGCACTCCTACTCCTAGAGATGAGCCCNGGAGTNCCAGGNCCACTCATNGGNGTCANCTGNTTCGAATGAAGCANGCTCTTGGTCAAATTCGAAGGTAGGGTGGTGTTACCCCACATCGTNTGCAACCGTGACGATCCAGGGGTCGGAGGGACACTCCCCGGTCTAGAAGCCAAGNGGATGGTGGCATCGCGGTCCATAGTCGGCGCCGCTCTTCTTGNAGAAGANAAGTCGACGCTCCTATCAGGGGANGANGAGCCGGANTCCGAACTCGGATACCTCGTAGAAAGGGCACTCGGTATATGCGANGGCTTGGGACCAGTATCTCCCTCGACGTTTGCATGAGGATCGTCGTAGCCTTCGACGGCGTCATCATCTTGGAACGCCGGGGCGAACATCGCCCGTCCTCTTGGCGGAAGCTCAAGCTCGAGCTCCTCCGGGTGNTCNTCCAAGTGCATACGNGCCATNAGGTGGGACCCGATGTCGACAGGNGTGGACGGCACACAACTGGGGCTCGGCGATCGGGATGGATAGTAGCTGCGCCTNTTGTTGAGNAGNCGCCCTCTTGGNCTAGAAGCCGATCGGCTCCGAGATGGCGTGTCATAGTACGGNGGACTGACAAGGGGGTGAATCNTGGTCGTCGGACTCCGAGCTCGAGTTGTGCATGAANCTCGAGGANCTGGTGCTNTANGCGCTGTGAGGACCAGGNGANGGTGCTCNGGATTGGCGNTGCCTNGACATACTCCTNCCACTGGNNGAGCGNGNNAGGATGGGNGCCCGTGATAGAGATCGCTGTGCTCGTGAGCTGGAACGTCTCATGGTGGCTTCCATCGCGGCTCTCGAGTTCCTCTCCTCGTGCTGCCAGTCATCCTCGTCGTCGTTNATGACAGAATCGACCACATTGTGAGGCTGATACTCCTCGAGCTCGCTCTCGACGCTCGGCGGGCTGAAGCAAATCTCGCGCTCGACATCGGGAGTAGCGCCGTCTCCTGCCGCACCCCATCCGACACCCCATGCAACCTCGTCCACCATAGCTATCGTCCACCGCTTTGAAACATTACGCTCGAGACAACCAAGGAGGATGCGTTCGGCTCCGCGACCTATATCCTTGGGGAGATCAAAGGCACCTAATGACGAGCTTATTAGACACTAGCTCGCTGTGCCTCGGCATTCGCGACATGTTACGCACCATTCATAATCTTCATCTGCAAGCGAGGCTCAAAAGAGTCTTGGAAAGGCAAATGACCAGCGAGGAGTGCGTACAGCATGACGCCCAGAGCCCATATATCTTGGCTGGGATGTGGAGGCGAGAGCTCAGCAGACTGGGGGAGGAGGAGCTCGGGCGCTGCATACGGGAGAGACCCCGGTTGGTGGACATGGGAGGGAGGTTTGGAGTTGTTGGTCGCACTTCGATTTCTCGCACTATTGTGTCGGGTAATTGGATTGAGGAGGGAGGTGGTGATTTTACCTGGGCGTTTGGGAAGGGACATGGAGAAGGCGCGATGGACTGCGTTGTATCCTACTGCGGCAGGTTCCTCTTGTTGATGTTCATCCTCCCATAGGTCATCCTCATCTACCTGGGACTGGCCGATTTTCACGCTCAAACCAAAATCTCCGATTCTGCAAACACCACTTTCGTCCACTAAGACATTCTCTAGTTTCATGTCCCTATGGACAAACAACGCATCCTCATGCAGATACCGCAACCCCCGGACCACCTGTCGAAACATCATGCCTGCATCGTCCTGCGGCAGAGCTGGGTTCCCGTCGCGCTTGAGGATGTCGTACAGGGAGCCGGCAGGACAATAGAGGGTGATGAAGTAGTCGGCGTGAGGGGTGTGCACTGCGGAGAAGAGGGGGAGAATGTGCTCGTGGCTGAGGCTGGACCATACGGAGGCTTCGTGCTCGAGCTTTTTGCGCTCGTGTGGCGCGTGGCCTGTCCGCACAAGGTCAGCGCGACGGATGATTTTGATGGCTACGATACCTCCAGAAGTCGAGAAGGCTTTTCTGATGGTAGAGAATCCCCCGAAGCCCACGACAGGGCCGAGAGTGTATCCTCCAACAGCGCTGCCCTCGTCGTCCTCGAGGAGTTTCGGTTCGACTTTTGGCGTCATAAATGAAGACAGCCACATTGCAGCGGGAGATGAAGACATGTCCGGTTCAGGAAGAGCGGGAGCGGATGGTGGGGCTGGCGCTGGTGGTAAACCGAAGAAGAACGGATCCAGAGGGGATGGAGAATTTACGACTTCATTGTCGTCGTCGTTGTCTGCGTCGTTCAGAATAGCCTGAGTCGCCTTTTGGTTCTTGTCGAGCGCCTCGCCCTTCCGAGGTGAGCTTGAGACTGCGTCGCCTGCGCCATGGATATTTTGCGGCGCAGAGAGGTGGGCAGGGACCTCGAAGAAGCTGGCACAGGAGAGTTCGCCGTTGGTGTTGGAGGAGGGCCCAGTGTGCATGGAAGAGGGAGATGGTGGTGGTTGTGAAGAGAGAATGGAACGTGAAAGACAGCAAAGTCAGTCGCGGCTCGGATCAGCCCTGCCGTGGGAGAATTTCTGGCCTGGCCTGTTTCGGGCCAATCGGACTTTGTCNATATCCCTCCTCCCTTGTCCCTCGATTATCTAGCCTACAAAGCCCATTCTCGCTCTGAAANTTCGCTCAGAAGGTTTCTCAGAANNNTAGGCAAACCTTCCAGCAAAAATCGAGCTCCACGTCGGAGCTCGCATTCGGAAACAGTCCTTATCTTTCCCCACACCCGTTATTAGACCGTTATCTCTGAACGGAACCAATGTAAATGACAGAAGCCGCCACTTCCTCCCTTGGCGGCCCATCCTGGACCAACGCTTGGTGNNGTGGCGGCTATATTGCGGTGAATTCACAGCAATCACAAGGTCNTCTATCGTACCACTAAAGGAAGGGATNGGAATGCACGNCGGCAGCGGGGGCGACTTGGTNTNTCNCCTGGNNCTCNTTTNCANCTTAAAANNNAGGATATTCATAATCACGAACCTCACAACCCCTTCNAGGANAATCAAGGTCAATGTGACAAGGAAGCTGGGTGTGAAAGGCAAGTAGNGCACTNAGAATAGCACAGAATTCTAGCGAACCCAGTGACCGAACTATCAATAGACAAAGGCGCGACACTACGTCAACTCTCCAAGGCGTGTAATACTCGGTAGGGAGGAATGGTATGTCTTCCGCACCAATCCTGGCAGACTTTCCTGTTTAGCNTGAAATGAAGTTGGCGGGTATCGGGGACCAGTGGAGATACCATCCCGAGAAATGGAACTGNCCTGCTAGATTCGAGCGCGGAGACTCCAAGCCCCCGGTAAATTACCTATACAAGCACGCAGCGCAGAGTTACAGGCCATCTGGGCTTCCGAAACGAAGTAGATTGATGTCTAGCGGGATGNCTGTACCATTATGGCATNGACACTCCCATTCCCATTCAATGCCTCATTACCGCGGATCCTGGCCTCCCGNNTTAATNACCGTCATTCAATCAGGAATCCCGCCTCTCCTTCCTCTTTCACCAGCCTTCTCTGCCATCGGCCGAAGTAGAGTAAGCGCTCATCTCGCGTGTCGTCGAGCGCTTATCACCGNGACCATCCCGCCATCATCCCGANCCTCCACGTGACGCCACGTCAGTGCGGGGAATCTGGCCTGCGTCGGGACNGCGGATCGGGGAAGATGTCGTGGAGTCCGGAAAAGGCGATGTTGACAGAGATCTGCCAGCACTCGACTCTAACTTATACCACCACCGTCTACCCATNGCGGACCTTNCATTCTCTTTANCTCTCTAGCGGTCCNTGACTGCNTNNGGGNGNCAGGATGTCCTTCATTAGGTGCGCCGGGAGTGCTGTTAGATGAAGTGAAGGGACTTANATTGGNGTAGATTAGCCGTATGTGTATGCGGCGTATANTCCATGTTCCTGGTGAGTAGCTGGANANGNTNNNGAGATNTCAATNGANCTGACNANAGNCATAGCTNTGGGCGATCGCCCAAGAACGACGTANGTTCNNCNANNTCTAGNTCGNATNCGANCCTAACTGCCGCTCAGTATCTGTCCCATTCGAGCGAATAGACGGGACAGGGTCNGACAGATTCAAGTCACCGCTATTCATGGGTCTCATCCAGAGCGCCCTCAGTTCACTCTCAGCGCTTATATACATCCTCATACGACGCAATTCCTCCGATACNCTNTCCCAATCNCTCGGACTCACGCACAAGGAANCNCCTACCCCCGCCNCGAACGGAACAGCNAANGGAACAGC
The DNA here is from genome assembly GCA_027627275.1 of Coprinellus aureogranulatus. Lineage (NCBI taxonomy): Eukaryota > Fungi > Basidiomycota > Agaricomycetes > Agaricales > Psathyrellaceae > Coprinellus > Coprinellus aureogranulatus. Next base: position 6,434 of record JANDKE010001556.1, on the reverse strand, counting down.
CAACGGACACGCACACACTACCCACTCAGAGAAGAAACCACCACGGACCNCACCACGACAAANTNGATACCCGCTACTCCACCAAAACCCTCCTCCTACGCTACGCCCAAACTAGCCTCCTCATCACTTCCGCCGCACCCTTCGGCTTCGCCGCGCTCTCCTACATCTCCTACCCCGCCATGGTCCTCGGGAAATCATGCAAGCTCGTACCGGTGATGATCATGAACGTGTTGCTGTACCGCCGCAAGTTTGCTAGGCACAAGTACCTCGTTGTGTTCATGGTCACGACGGGGATTACCATTTTCATGGGTTTGGGGCCTAAAAAAGGTGGACATGGGAAGGCGAAGGCAAATAGCCAAGCGAATACCCCTTACGCGAACCTTATTGGTATGACTTACCTCCTTATTAACCTCGCGTTGGACGGCGCCATCAACGCGACGCAGGACGATATCTTCTCGAGGTTCAAGGTCACTGGGCAGCAGATGATGTTATGGATCAACCTGTTCTGCACTCTGATCAGCGCCTTCCTGTCTGTCCTTCCCCTGCCCTACATCCCTGTGATCCATGAGACTGCTGGTGGAACGAGCGAACTTGCAACTGCCCTGGCGTTCCTCAAAGAGCATCCTGGAATCATCGTTCCGCTGGCGCAATTCGCATTCACTGGAGCTCTGGGGCAATTGTTCATCTTCGAAACGTTACAGCACTTCGGGTCTCTCACTCTTGTGTACGCCCACTCTCGATCTCCTGAAACAAGTCACCCTAACCTTTGCTGGACAGAATGATCACCCTCACCCGCAAACTGTTCACAATGCTCCTGTCAGTAATCGTGTACAAGCATAAACTGACACCAGGGCAATGGCTGGGCACTGCGATCGTGTTCGCTGGTATCTCTGTAGAAGCCTATGTCAAACGGAGAGGTTCGTGCAGTCCTTCCAGCTCTAAACCACTGCATACCAGACGAACTGACGAACACTGTCACCTTCCCCTTGTTCGTTTGGAACTTGTTGGTTTGGTCATCTACAGAGGTCCACGCGAAGAGAGTAATCCAGGAGAAGGAAAAGGCGAAGATAAAATCGCTGTAATAGTATTAGAGCAATGCATACACCGGATTTAATGTAGACACCTTGCTCAGGGTATGCCAGAAACGAGAGAGCGCACGGAATCGGATTTGCCGTAAGCAGGAGTGAGAAAACGAGAGAGACGCAGAAGAAAACCTATGCGGAGCAGCGCCGAAATGAAGGCCCGAGTTGTCATAAAGATACGAGTAAGAATGGCAGGGTATGGTAAAGCGATGAAAGAATCTGGGGGACGAGGATCTTGTTGCATCATCTGCATGTACAAGCAGCACGGAAAGGGACAGCCTGGGGGCTGGAACTGAAGACATCTATGTTTCCATGGCGTTGGGATCTATCATGTCTTCCGACTCTGCCTTGACCAGTGGTCGTTTGCGATCCTCGAGACTAGTAATTATGGCGATGTCAGCGGTCCCGCTGCGGGTGTCAAAGGAAAAGATGGATCCGAATCACTCACCGAACCTCCTCCTCATCGTCATCCTCGTCTGATCGCTTACGCCGAGACACCTGGCGCTGTGTCTGCGGGTACTGTGCTACGGCGATGTTGGCTTTATAGATGGCTTCATACTCCTGCGAGACAAATTTGCGGGTTAACAATAAGCTCAATTATACAAGAAGCGCCGGGATACCGCACCTTGATCTGAGTCAAAAAGCCGCCGTTGGGAGAGATGCAGTAGCGCCTGTTCTGCACTAGGTGTAGCGCATCCTCCCATGATAGCTGGTAGTGCTGCATGACGAACATGACCACGAAGGAGGGTGACAAGCTGATTCCACCTGGAGAGCCGTGTTGGTGAGCGAAGGGCGAATGCTAATGACAGAGATCGCAGTACCGTTGCAGTGCACCAACACGCGCCCACCTCCTGCGATCGCTTCCGTGATAAACCGTCGGGCACTAGGGAGTGATATGAGTCGAGCTGTTTCGAAACGAGGAGCTGCAGTGCGAGGCGTACTTGGGGAAGAGACGAATCAAGTTCTGTTCCTCGTTGTCCTCCACGTCAAGCGTGAGGTACTGGAACGTTCCCGGGAAGCGGGGCTTTACAGAGAAGGCCTCCTTTGCGTCTCGAATGCACACACTATACCACAAGCGCCAAGTAAAACGACGGTCAGAACCTGAAAGGACCGGGTATATGCGTCGACTCACATATGTGTGATTCCAAGCCCTTGAAGAGTGTCAAGCGACTTGGAAGCGACAAAAGGTCCAAGGAAGAGCCCAGGAAGAATTTCCTGGCATTCTCTCCTCATCTCGTACCTATCAAGGACCATATCCATCAGCACAAACAGCCTAGTCGCGCCCGCCCCGCCCGCCAGGTCCAGTGGCGACTGACGCTTACCTCCACTCGACATCGCCCGGACCCTGCACGATATTGCGGAGCTGCTCGTCGTTGAGCTTTGGCTGGAGGCCGTTCATTGTGACGTCCATTATGGGGTGGGAGGGGAGATGGATGGGAGGTGGTGATGGAAAGAAGAGGGAGCGTGTTGTTGTGTTCGGGGAAGCGGCAACGGTTTGGCTCAGGCACGGGTCTAAATAAATGACCGTCACGTGGAGTCCATTTCGACGACGCGCCGACCCTTTCCTTCGAACGCCCATCATGGCCGCCAGCGACTTTGAAGACGATATTCCGTATGTTGACTACACCAGTTGAAAGGCATTGGTTGAAAAATCTATAGGGACCTCATTGAACACGATGAAACGGGAGAGGTCAAGCATGTTCCATTGACCATTATATGTGGTTTCCTAGGCGCTGGAAAGTCGACGCTCCTCAAGTGAGAAACCATCTATTCAGAATCTGGAAGGCAGGATTGAGGCAATTGTGTAGGAGGATTCTGACAGAAAACATGGATATAAGATTGCAGTAATCATGAACGAGTTTGGAGACACCGCAGTACGTCTTCTCTCCCACCAATACTCCAACCCATTGACCCAATGAAAGGACATCGAAGGTTTGGACATAACAACACAATGAATTTCTTCAAACTGAATACAAAGGCCTGAACAGCAAAGGCGATCAACATCGCTTCGGAAGATGACCCCATGGCCGAGAGCGAAGAGTTTCTTGAACTCGCCAATGGGTGCCTATGCTGCAGCATTAAGGACTCTGGCATCGCCGCCATAGAGAAGCTAATGGAGAGGAAGGGTGCCTTTGACCATATCATCCTTGAGACGACAGGACTCGCAGACCCAGGTGAGCCCGACCCCTCGCGCATAGGCGTGCCCGCCTCTGATGTCATACCGTACAGGCCCTATCGCAGGGATGTTCTGGCACAACGAAGAGTTCCCCTCTGGCCTGGGACGGGACATCGCCCTCGATGGTGTCGTATGCGTAGTCGACGCTGTATTCGGTCAGCAGGTGCGTTTCTTCACCACGACCGTCAATTGCTTTCTAATATAGCGAGGGTCATAGCAAATGGAAGAGGACCATTCCTCCGATGGCCTCAACATCGGGGAGAGTCTACGGCAAATAGCAGGCTCGGACGTGATCATCCTCAACAAGGTCGATCTGGTGTCCCCCGAGCAAGTAGCCCTCACCGAGGACCTGATCAAACGCGTCAACCCCACCGCTCCTATCCACCGGACAGTCCGCGGCGAGATCGACCTCAAGCACATTCTCAATCTGCACGCGTACACCAACGCTCCGGACGCCATCCTCAAACCCTCTTCCTCGGCCTCGTCTCAGCACGTCCATACCGCCAACTGTAACCACGAACGAGAAGACGGCAAGTCGGATGTAAAGGCAACCCACTACGAACTACGCGGGATATCGAGCCTCCAGGTTACATGCCCTGTCCTTACCCAACAGCAGTTCGACCAACTGGATGCCTGGTTGCGCGAGGTCCTTTGGGAGAACCGTATACCCGAGATGAGCTCTGGGTCGCCAACCCAGTTACAAGTCCTCAGGTGTAAAGGGGCGTTCACCCTCGACGACGGTCGACACTTTGTCCTCCAGGGTGTACGGAATATGTATGACGTGAACGAGCTTCCGGTGAACAACAAAGGCGATGTAGACGTCCCGGATCTTGGCAAGATTGTCCTCATCGGTAAGGGGCTGGACGACGCTGTGAGGAAGAGTTTGGAGGATGTGTTGAAAGGACGATGAGAAGTTTAGACTGCGGATGAAGAATGAAGTAATTGTAATATAGGATAGCAAATCAATACCATCGACAGCAGAGCGAATAGATACGAGGAAAAATCAGAGCAACCCTCATATTGAAGGTTCGACTTTGGGAGGGCCAGAAGGTGCTGCGGTAGGGGCCGCTGGTAGCTCCTGCGTCATGAGCTCGACTTGTAGCCGTTCTCTTATGTTCGCCGATCCCGTACGCTTGCCGATACTCAGCATGGCGTACGAGCCCTTCGTCAAGAACGAAGGGTTAATCGCGAGTGTAGAACTGACGACCTTGTCGAATTTCTTCAGTCTACTGGGGACGATCAACACGTCTGGCGCATAGTCGATGTCTTCGTCGTCGATCATGCGAGCTTCGTGCAGGTGGGTCACATCGAGATTCACGTCGTGCGAGAGGTCCTGCGGTACAGGGAAGATTGGGTAGAAGCTATCAGATGATGGATAAGCTTTTCGTCAGTGAATGAGGAACGACCGCTTACCTTCGCTGGTTGAGCATATGCCGGCAAAGGTTGGTCATCGTGTCAGAGGGTACATCGCCATATTGCGCAGGAACAGGGTTCACTTCTACACCACGCTTCACGAACTCCTCTTTCCGCAGGTGAAAGAGTACGTCGACGCTCGTCACAGCAAAGGAGATGTCGTCGATCATGAAGCGCACTGGATTGGGCTGGAGGTATATTCTCTGTAATCACGTCGGATAGTGAGCAAAATTCCATGTCACTGACAGGGATGTACTCACAGGATGTGAATCCGTGATCTCAGCTTCGAACTCGGCTTGGGGAAATACACAGTGTCGGCTGAGAATATCCCTGACACTCGGTACGATGATAACGATACTGCTCGGCGAGGATTGGAGGAACTTGCGCAGGGGATCGAGGAATCGAGCGCGGAAGATGGACGCTGGAGACACGTCGGTTTCGCCATTCTGGATTTTTGGATGCGACACGTCGATGAACGGCCCAATGAGGATGAGGGCATGTGGTTTCTTTGCGTTCAGAACTTCAAGGAAAGCTCTCCATGGTTTGAAGAGCAAATCCGAGTCGGGGGTGTAGGGACCGGAGACGATGCACACTGACGAGTCTTTCTCCCCTATCGACGGGTCGGCTTTGGGGTCGAGGACTCCTTGGTACGTCGGTGATGGCTTCAATGGTGGCATCGACAGAATGGTAGTCGCGTGGAAGTACCCTCCACCTCCGTTCCGCCCTTGCAGCCCAACAATCTGCCCGGGATAAAACCCATGCCCACCAGAACCCTGAATACACCCTTTGACCTTCACTGCGGGGTCCAGGCGTAGAGGAACGCGGGCTCCTGATGAAAGCATGCGAGATGACTCGAGCCAGAGAGAGCTTTCCGTCAGTTTCGCGCCGGGGGCGGTTTCTGGATCTTGCCATATCCGACCGACGACAGTCACTTCATCATCTGTTCCAGAGGATGGGTCGGCGAGTTCTTCGATGTCGAAGTAGTCTTTTATAAGCTCGGCGAAGTCGTCGATTGTTTCGTCGAGGACTTCACTCCGTTCTGAGATCTTCTCATACATGTATCGATCTTGCACAGGTCAGTAGAAATAAGACTGAACGGAAGGAATACTCACATGCTCTCCTCTTCTTCGACTCCGTATCCATCTTCGCACCTTGGAACACAACATGACTTGGCTCCAGATTCAACGAGATCGTCACCGGTTCCTTCTTCACCACCGGCGCTGGTGCACTCCCACTCCCACTCCCAGACGGCCCTGGAGCATCCACATCCATCGCCCTAGGCTGGTTCATCAAGCTCCCTGGTAGCCTCGTGCGATTGACATTGGCAGTCACGCCTGACTTCGCCTTGACCTGCGCCTTCATCTTCGACGTCTCCCGCGCCATGTTGCGCTGAAGCTGCTGCTTGAACGCGCTTAGCGTTTCCTTTGTGATTGGCATAATTTCCGTTCCGGTGTTGGAGGCTTTGTAGTTCATGGCCTCCAGCTTGTACTTGAGGTCGGTCGGGGAGATGTGGTAGATGTTGCATATTGAAACGCCTGTATCGTAGTCTCGTCATCAACTTGTGAAGGCAATGCAGGGAATCCAGACGTACATTCTGAGAGAACGGACTCTTCGAGCTGCGAGGGAAGAACAGCTTCGAGTTCTGTCCGAATCTTGGAGTCCATTTCTACGCGTCGATCGCGGTGGTTTTGGAAAACGCGAGGAGGAGCGTGACAGGGAATCGCGTCGCGTTGGTCACGCTGGTCGACAACACGTGCAGCGCG
>JANDKE010001555.1:0-13808 GCA_027627275.1 Coprinellus aureogranulatus | reverse complement strand
CCGCCTCGGCACCTCCGCCCTCACCTCCCGCGACATGAAAGAAGACGACATCAAGAAAGTCGCTGAATTCCTGCACCGCGCCGTCCAGATCTCCTTGACCCTCCAGAAGGAGGCTGGATCGAAGCTCCTGAAGGACTTCGTCCGTGTGGCTACGACGCCTGTGGAGGGCAATGTAGGGTATAAGCAGGTTAAGGAGTTGAGGGATGAGGTGCAGGAGTTTGCGAAGAAGTTCCCGCTTCCTGGCGTGGATACGAAGAATCTGCAGAAGCCGGAGGGGTTGCATGAGTATCACTAAATTTTTTCGGTGGTGCTATTCATTGACCGTCATGGCGTTCCGCATCCAGCCTTTTCCGCTCCCCCTTCCATGCTCTGTGCTTGCTTCCCCTGGATTGCTTTCCTCCCTCCCTTTTTGTATAGAGACGGGCATTCAACATCGTCCCGAGCAAAACTTCTCGACTCTACTGGTAGTCGTAGTGATCTCAACATCAATGTATCATATCTCGCATTTTGCTTTCGGTTTACAAGTTTACCACATATCTATTGTGCAGAAATCCATTGGATCTTTGCGGTGCTTGCAGAAAGAAAGCCGCGATCCGGAAAATCTTCAGACTGTCGCCCGCCACAAAATGAGGAAAAGCACACCGCGTTTTTTCATACTGCCCACTCAGCCCTTTGAAGCCAGGCTATCGAGCCCCCAGCCTGGATGGACGAAGCCNANAGNNTNCTCCAGTNNNNANGAGNCTGANCNCATGGCGCAGGNGAANCGANNCGNNTNCNNNCNNCNCCANNNGTGGNTCACGAACCAGGCACAGTCAGCAAACCANGTCGGCATCAATGCGAGGATGTTTTCCGGTAAACCTCTGCAATCACATTGCCGAACTATGATGAGGACTACATGTCTGTTACGAGACTATGCAGCTCTCGAGCTTGNCTTCNTCGTCTTTCCTACANCNCGNCCTAGCCGGNTNGCNANNNCAGGGTNCCNCTTANCTCGACGCNATACCNCTTCCGGATCCCNTGCAAGTGACGCTAGCGCCGGCGATACCCCGCACACTACTCCTACTGGCANNATGGCNCAAAGACGACTGGCNCAGCTNGTCAAGGAGCTTACTCCCCCACCTCCNATCGTTGGTACGCTCAAGCTGGGCGATATCACGTATGAAGTCCCGACGGCCCTGACACCGGAGAGGTTNGCGAGGAGNNCGAGGTTGCTGGACGTGAAGGACCCGGTGAACTTGNATAACCTGCATTTCATGTTGCAGAAGTANTTGCTNGGGCANGATATATTCTTGGTNTCGCAGCCTGGGCCNTACGCTAGGAGGNTAGCTCTNACATTNGCCAGGTACGTTCNAATCCTCCANGTTCGTGNTGGTGGAAGTACTGACCACANNGNATTGCAGCCTGATCAACTCGGANTACGAATACATCGCTTTGCATAGAGATGTTGGAGAGACAGAGTTGAAGCAAGGAAGGGAGATTAGAGATGGAGGAAACCTCGTATACGTGGACAGCCCGGCAGTCAACGCAGTCAAGCACGGTCGGCTTCTTATATTGGAAGGCATAGAGAAGGCTGAACGCGGTATAATGCCGGTTCTGAACAATCTGCTAGAGAATCGCGAAATGTTTGTCTCACTCCACACTTCCCTGTGGTTGGCTTGCACTGAACCTTTTCNAGACGCAGGAACCTAGACGACGGTACCCACATTATCCATCCCATGCGCTATCAGCAGTTAGAGGCTTCTGGCACCGTCACCTCCGACCAAGGNAAACTNTTCATCCCGGCTCATAAGAATTTCCGNGTNNTAGCTATCGCCGCCCCAGTCCCCCCATACCCAGGTTACCCACTAGACCCACCGTTCAGGAGTCGTTTCCAGTCGCGCTTTGTCGACCCGCTCGGGTCGCTACTCGCTATCAANGGCCCAAAGGAACCTANGGNNTCGGGCTCGGGCTTCTCNCACCCGCTTCTTGACAAGCTACGTGANCTNATCCTTACGACNCAGTANGCNAGCGAGTCNAGNAACGCATTGGAAGCGATTTCGAAGAACACACTTCCGGCGTTTCCGCAGACCGCTCTTGCGAAACTGCGAGGGCTGATTCGGATGTTTCCTCCTCCAGAGGAGTTGACTCCAAGCCAGCTTGGGCGCTTGATCGTCACTTTGCATCCTGCGTTGAGCCACTCTCCTCTCCAAGGATGGGCAATTCTCAGCAGGCATACGCAGGAGGCGGGCCTCCCTGAACTCGGGAGCCCCGCAATGACTTCCCCTACGGAGCAACTTGGATTATTCGGATACAGTCTACAATCCATCCAACGGGTCGATGACAAGACGGCACGCGTGACCTTTGCGCCTCCCGCTGGGTGTGAACCCGTTACGGTTGACGTCCCCGCAGGACCCAGGCAGTTGCGACCCTTCCCACTCACCGGAGACCTCGAGTTCAACCCGACTCCGAGGTTCATGGGCTTGTTGACCACATTCCTTCAAGCTCACGCCCTCGGTTGGGATATCTCTCTGATTCCTCCCGCCCTGCCCTCGACATCGTCTTCCTCCACGAGCACCCTTGTCAAGGTGTTTGGTCAGCTTCTCGGGTACGACCACGAAACGCTTCATATCTACAAAGAGCTTGGAGGACGAGAATTGGTCATGAGACGCAAAATCCAGGATGGCGGTGCGACTTCTTGGGAACCCAGCCCTCTCATCGACGGCGTATGGTCAGGCAGACTGGTACACCTTTCAGGTCTCGACGTGATAGGTTCGACTGCGGGTTCACTGTCTCGCGTTGTGCAAGATCGAGAGATAGAGCTGTGGGAAGGTAAGCGGGTGGTGGGGGAAGCGACTCCCCAGGAATTGGAGCAAGGCCAGCTGTCCGTTGCGCACCCTTCCTTCAGGGTTATTGTGACGGCGTCGAAGTCATTGCCTCTCAAGGATTGGGTCTCGGACGAACATGCAAACATGTTCTTCACCATCCCCAGCCAACCCATGGATGCTGAAGAGGAGAGTGCTATCCTCCGAGCAACTGGATGTCCCGATCATATCGTTTCGACTCTCCTGGAGTTTGCGGAGAAGTATAGAAAGAGCCTGTCGTCTGACAACATTATCAAGAATAGACGCCTCGGAACCCGAACCCTTGTCAGCATTGCGAGGAGGGTGCGGCCGCACCACAGGATGTGGATCTGTATGACTTGATTTCGAGAGCGCTGTTGGCAGAGTTCTTGCCTGCTGTGGAGAAGATGAATTTGAACACGCTCCTGGAGGATTCGAGCGTCTTCAAGCGAACGGAACCGGTTTGTGTCTTTTCCCCCGGTACTCTTTGTATTCATCGTGCTAACCTGTGCTCTCCTAGTTCCATCCGAACCCGATCGTTCAAGATGGATCCCTCGTCTTCCCTGGACCCACTCTCGGAGAACAGCAGTTGCAAGACACCAGGATCCCTGTGTTCAAGGCGTCAGAAGACCCTTCCGGCGTAGCCTCCCATGTCCCTCATATGGACCACTTCTACGACAACAGCTTACAGACTGGTTTAATGCGAGAGCTAGCGCTTGACCTGGAAGTCTTGGGTCAACACGTCGTCTTGCTCGGGAACCAAGGTGTCGGGAAGAACAAAGTCGTGGATCGGCTTTGCCAGCTCCTCGGGAGGCCTAGGGAGTACATTCAACTTCACCGCGACACAACGGTCAATCCAGCTTATGTTCACCACCACCTTGGAGCAGGGTGTTATCAACTACACCGACTCTCCTCTCTTGCGGGCGATCAAGTATGGTCGGTATATCATCATTGACGAGGCCGATAAAAGCGCCAGAGCACGTAGTGGCGATCTTCCGTAGCTTGGCTGGTCAGGGCGAATTGTCACTATCAGATGGAAGGCGAGTTCGACCTGTGAAGGAGCGAGAGGGAGATATCGTCGTGCATCCGAACTTCAGGCTCATCCTTTTGGCTAATAGGCCTGGATATCGTAAGTCCTCCGCCTACTCTTGAGAACTACCTACATATAACTGCACTTCAGCCTTCCTTGGAAATCACTTCCTCCAGGTCCTTGGCGAGAGCTTTAGCGCACATTCTGTGACAAACCCAGACAAGGAGTCGGAACGGAGGCTGATCAGCCAACTGGCACCTGAGCTGAGTGAGGAGCTTGTGACAAAAGCTCTCGTCGACAGCTTTTCCCGAATGAATTTGAGGAAAGGGTATGAGAATGGGACTGCTCAGTTATCCTTACTCTCTTCGAGGCAAGTCGTTCCGCTATATAATGCCGCTTGTTGCCTTTAACACCCTCTGTTTTCAGAGCTGATCAATCTAGTCCGCCACTTGAAGGCGTATCCCAATGATACGCTTGGTGAAGCACTTCGCAACATCTTCGACTTTGATGTTTACAAACCGGAAACGACCGACCACTTGGCCAAGATACTGCTGCTCCACGGGTAAGAATCCTTGACCATATTCAAGCTGCTACTGACCACTGGACTTCTGTGCACTTAGACTCGATGTCCCGCAACTGGGCATTGAAGCAGCTCGCGCTGCGACAAAGAAGAAGGTTCAGGACATCGAGTTCACCCCCAAGAACACAGAGCTCGGTGGCCCCAAGGAAGGGAAACACGATGACAAGGAGCACCATGGTGGTAATACTTGGGCGGGAGGAGTAAGTTCTGGCCTTGATTCACTGCAAAGACGCCTTGACAAGTTTCCTTGTAGACCGGCGGAAGGGATACGGCTGGCCTCGGAGGCGTTGGAGGCTACAAACGTTTGTATAAGGGAGGCGACGTTAAACAGGTCCCACAGAGTCTTAAGGATAGGGTTCCCGACGAGATCAAAGAGAAGGCGCGCGAGATGGCTAGACAGGAACTTCAGCGTAGGCTGGAGGAGCTTGATATGTCCATCGCCGAAGCGAAAGGTTACAGTCAGCTACTCGGCGCTACTCAAGGACACGTAGCGTCGTTGCAGGATCTTCTCGAGAGTGAGTGGTATCCGCAAGGAGCTCTCTTGCGCCGGCTGATCATTGTGTAGACCTTGCCGCGAAGGAGGAAGAACGAGTCTGGGTGAAGCGCCAGACTGATGGCGAGCTCGATGATAGTCGGCTCACAGAAGGTTTGACTGGCGAGGCTACTGTTTACAAGCGTCGCGGGATGGAGAAGCCAGAGCTTGGGAGGCCACAGATTAAGTACGCCTTTTCGACACTGTTTTGATGGTCATGGGTGAAAAGCTTACGGGTCTCTCTATCTTAGACCGAAGAGGATCCGCTTCATATTCGACCTCTCGGCTTCGATGTACCGGTTCCAGTACGATGGTCGTTTGCAGAGGAGCTTGGAAACAGGTATGTGGTGTTATGTGCAATCCTTCCTACACTTCTTGACGATATCCTAGCGGTTATGCTGATGGAGACCTTCGATCGTCTGTCGCACAAGGAGAAGTATGTTTGGGATGTGAGTCTCATCTGGACGCCGCCTTTCCTAAAGTACACTTACTAACTTACGTTACCAGATGACGGGACATGTGAGAACGCTCACAATACCCTTCTGTCGAAACAGAGTGCTGACGATTCGCTCAGTCTGGCGATGGTCCTGATATTAGCCTTATCAAAGCGGACAAGCCTCCAGCAGATCCCAAGGAAAGGTGGAAGTTAATCGAGAAGATGTACATGATCCCACAATACGCGTTTGCAGGAGACTTCACGGGTATGCATTTCGCTCCTTGCCGAGTCGTGCGCAACTAACATTGATTTCAGTCGAAGCCATCGCACAGGGCGTGACAGAGGTGGCCAAGTTCGACGCGGACGACTGGTTCGTCATCGCTATCACGGTATGCACAACCCCTCTACTAGGCATTGCGCGCTGCTGAAGGGCTCGTTAGGACGCGAATTTCTCTCGCTATGGCATAACCCCCGAGGAGCTATCCAACGCCATGAAGCGGGATCCTAAAGTGAATACTGCTCTGATCTGCATTGGAGAAGGCGCAGAGTCTACCTGGTATGTATCCATCTTATGATGTTGTTTGGTATTCTTACTGAGTCCTCTGAATAGGGTCTCGAAGAAGCTTCCAGGGAAGGCTTTCCGGGTCGCAAATACGGGTGACATTCCGACTGTGCTGCGGAGTATTCTCTCGACAATGGTCGATCGGAAGTAGACGAAATATCAGATCAGCTGTACCAGGTACATGATGGATTGGTAGTGTATCTAGTAGTACCCAGAGGGATATTTGTCCCGCTTCTCCGTCGGCCTTCTAGAGCAGCTCTGAACAGCAAGACGCTTCCACTCCTAATTAAACCCTCGCCACAACCCTCCAACGAGGCAGGACAGAACTTCCCCTTCTAGGTTCCTTTCCTGCAGAATCGTCCAAACCCGTCGTGCTTCAGCCACTTTCTTACCTCTCCGTGCCGTCTGATCATGTCTTCTCATCATACAATGACGAGGATGTGATAGCTTCTGGACGATCCAGGATGCCCTGAATCACCTATCACCCATTTCTAGGGTGATAAAGTGAAGAGACACCGTAAAGAGGGGTGGGGCAAGCTTGTGGATGGAGTTAGGCCGGCACCGCACCAGTCTTATCGAAGTGGCTGCGGTAGGCTTCGACCCGAGCTTGAAGCTTCTTTTGCCTTGGTCATGGTCATTGGCCACCTTTAGCGGTGTATCGGTGAGTCGATACGATACGGCATGTTGACCAAATGGCGCGTAAGGTGGAGGTGGATGCGCCTTACGAATTACGTTCGGAAAACGAAGGCCAGCTTATAGCTCAATGCTGCCGCTCTCCCCGTAAGCACCGATCCAACGATCGTATACGGCGTTCTTAGTCACATACTTTCAGCTGGTGGCTATCATCTTGAGACCGCCGAGCCCGCGACTTCTTGACAGGAGCTTTGGCTTCCGACATCAAGCCTCGTCCCTATTCTTGATCTCACTAGAACCAAACAACTCGGAACCTTCACGAACCTCAGAAGCGTTTGGTTGGATAAACGTTGGGTACGGTACGTTCGAGGTATCCACATAACTCGTATATCATACTTCTGACTTATTCGCCAAATTCTGACAAGGATTGGGCCTGGATGCGAGCTGGTTTATCTTGCCAGTCGGCTCTCATTTAACATTTGCACTCCTCAGGCTTGCACCGGCAGCTAGAGCAACAGACGCGGTTCGACAATTAGTATCCCTCGAAACACGGGGAAATGATTGCAAGAATTTACTCGGTGCATGAGCAAGAGCCGGAACCACAACCGTCGTTGTTCGTATTGGTGGCGGTAGAGTAGGAGCAGCTATGCGGGAGCCGTCATTACAGCGTTAAACAGCGGATTGGCCAACGTATGTACTGACTCAGACCCAGAGCAGCAAGCGCAACTGCTGCAAGAGCAATTTTGGGAGTTGCACCCGAAGGACGGGGAAATGGTGTAAATCTGAGAGGCCTGCGCAGAGGATTAATTAACCGCCAGATATCGCAGCTAACTCGAATTAAGTGTACTCACCATGTTAGTGACTTCCGGAAAGTAGCAGAGAAAAGCTGATTTAACGCGTTGGGCTGGGAGATCGGCCTCGAGGGCGTCGCTTATATACGCTCTCTTATTCGCCAGTGTAGCGTGGTCAATCGTGCGCCATCATAGAACGGCGGAACGTCCAGAAAATGCCTCAGGTGTGGCTGTGGTGAGGTATATGTGCGCAGCCAACCTGGAATTCGCATTCGGGATGGTTTGATGAGATGGATAAGCTGCTGCTCTGTCATATCCTCTCGACTCGGCGCTCACGCGCCTTCACGCGTCCTGTCGTGATTGAGGCTTATTCTGGAGGGTGTGCTTGACAGAGCGAATCAAGGTTCGTCGCGTTTCTGCGGCCGGGCGCTCCGATGGGAACTCCAATACCCATGCATTTTCCTCCATTGGCAGCAGAAAGGGGGGTCCAAGTTGCTGATATACCACATTTGAATACAGTATTGGGGACATTCAGATGTTCAATCGAACCAAACGGAAGTCATTTCAAGAGCAAGTCCGCCACCCCCGGCGGTATCATCGGCAAATGCCGGCGCATCAAATCGCTTAGAGACCGCACTATATTGCGTCAACATCGTCCCCGATGGAAAGCTCATTCCGCGCCGATCTTGCGCAGCACTCAGGTCTCTACCTCCCCTGTTCCTTCGAATGCCCCCTCTGCTCTCCCAACCGTAATGATGAACTTTCTCTCGAGAGGCAGCTGCCTCCGAGCCGTTCAACACTTCACGCGACCTGCAGTCTCTGGATCTTCGAGGGCATGGGCTCTCCCTAATCGCAGTCTCTGTCTACGACGGAGTCTCCATGAAACCCACCAGAAGCTGCTTTTGGGCAGGACTCCACGCCAGTCACCCTTGACTTCATGTCGGTCTAGACTATTTGGGCACATGGCTCGCCAACCAGACAAGCCAGAAGCGAAGAAAGATACCCCACCCAAGCTAGAAGACAAGGAACCTACGAAAGAGGAGCAGAGGAGGTCGGATTGGATCATCATCAAGCGGCTGATGTCGAATGTGTGGCCCAAGAATGACTGGAGAACCCGCGGCACCGTGTTGTTTGGTTTCGTGCTGCTCGTTTCTGCCAAGGTGCGTTTGTTGGACTTTTGGCTCACCAGGAAGGTATCGATGCTCCCTAGGTTCTCAATGTTCAAGTCCCCCAGCTATTCAAATCTATCATCGACTCTCTAAACGTCGACATAACCGCAGACACTACTGTATGGCTCTTGGCCGGCACTCTCATCGTGGGCTGTACGCACCTCTTCCGAGTTCCGTTGAACGCCGTCTTACTCCACGTTTCTTAGACGGAGCTGCACGGATTGGTGCTACCCTTTCTGGTGAGCTGCTGAATGCCGTGTTTGCCAACATTGGCCAACGCGCTGTTCGCAAGGTCGCGAGGGAAACGTTTGAACATCTGCTTAGCTTGGACTTGAAGTTCCACTTGTCGAGACAGACTGGTGGGCTTACGCGGGCCATTGACCGTGGAACCAAGGGTATCAGCTTCCTCATCCAGGCCATTCTCTTCCGCATTGCTCCGACAGCCCTCGAGATTTCGTTGGTTTGCGGGATCTTGGTGCGTCCGCAGTCGCGTGTACGTCCGGCTATACTCACTCTCCTGATAGACTTATAAATTCGGCTGGGACTTTGCCGCCATCACAGTCGGAGCTCTTGCACTCTACACTTGGTTCACTGTACGAACGACTTCCTGGAGAACAAAGTTCAGACGCGATGCAAACAAGGCGGACAACAAGGCTGCTTCGACTGCTGTCGATTCTCTCATCAACTTCGAGGCTGTAAAGCACTTCAACAACGAGAAGTTTGAGATTGCGCAATATGATAAGCACCTGGCGGAATACGAGAAGGCCTCTGTCAAGATTACTACTTCTCTGGCATACCTCAACTCGGGCCAGAATGTCATCTTCTCCAGCGCGTTGACTCTTGCAATGTTCCTCGCGGCTCAGGGTGTTGTCAACGGGACTATGACTGTCGGGGACGTGGTCATGGTAAATCAACTGATTTTCCAGCTCTCGTTACCTCTCAATTTCTTGGGCACAATATACCGAGAAATGAGGCAGAACCTTCTGGACATGGAGATTCTGTACAAACTCGTGGAAGACAACCAACGTCCCAAGGATCCGCCTGACGCCAAACCTCTTCAGGTGAAGGGAGGCTCGATTCGGTTCGAGAATGTCGCTTTCGGTTACCACCCCGAACGTCCAATCTTCCGCAACCTCTCCTTCACGATTCCGGCTGGTAAGAAGGTCGCGGTGGTAGGCCCTTCTGGATGCGGGAAGTCAACTATCTTCCGACTTCTGTTCCGTTTCTACAACCCTTCATCTGGCCGTATCTTCATCGATGATCAGGATATCACGCAAGTGCAGCTAGAGAGCCTGCGCAAGGCCATTGGTGTGGTACCCCAGGATACCCCTCTCTTCCACAAGGACATTATGCATAACGTCCGCTACGGAAGACTAGACGCGACAGACGAGGAAGTCATCGAGGCCACGCGGAAGGCGAATGTCGATAAGACCATTCAAAAGTTGCCCGCTGGGTATAACACCCAGGTTGGCGAACGGGGCCTCATGATAAGCGGCGGGGAGAAGCAGAGGTTGGCGGTGGCGCGTGTCTTGCTGAAGGACCCCGAAATTGTTTTCTTTGACGAGGCTACGTCGGCGTTGGACGCGCACACTGAGCATGAGCTGATGAAGAATATCGATGAAGCACTGCTGAACAAGGGCCGGACGAGCATCTTTATAGCACATCGTCTCAGGACAGTTGTTGAAGCTGGTAAGCATATCTTGGTGACTNTAGTCNACGATGCTCANTNTCTTCCCCNAGACATGATCATCGTCCTNAAGGATGGTGAAGTGGTCGAGCAAGGGACACATGAAGAGCTGCTCCGCGCCCGGGGCTTATATCACAGCATGTGGCAGCAGCAAGCGTCGCTNGACGGNGCGCATGCTGGNGAGGTTGAGGTGGATGAGGCCATTTCCATGGTNGCTGAGGANCAGAGAAAGGACTTGCCTCCTCAGAGACAGTAGATAGAGTGAATTACACTTTTGTCGGATACCGCTCAGTGCCAAGGCTCGGTGATGGGTGCCGTCATAGCCCCTGTGTCAGAGNGCCAGAGGCGCGCGAGACTTGTTGTCATTCGAAGTCCCGACAACCACAGCCTCCCGCGCTCTCCATTTGCAATGGTATACATTCCTTGTCACCGTACCGCNAGGACACANCTTTGACCGTCCCGCTCTGACTCACCCTCGGCGTCCGTCTCGCTANCAACGCGAACATTAGCAGCAACACNCGNCCGNCCCNTACNNGNTNCGCCTCACTGGTAGTCAACCGCGGTTCTACTGGATAGTTTACCCTGCGAGTCCCTATTAGCTGCGCTTCTTGAACATCTNCCCCCGGATTGACCTCATCTGTGTTCCGACATCGCTCAGTACAAGTTCCAGAGCCAGGAACTCGNCCCCATACATCCCGATATATCACCTTCCTCNCTACCACATCCTCGCCGCTCGGGCAGTCAATACCNTTTTCCAGACCGGAATAACTCCTATGTCTGCTGCTGCTGCCGGGCCATCGACAAGCTATCTTACCNCTAAACCGACGGCTATTGCGCANGGGAGGCTTGGGATAGACCATCCGTGAGTGGCAGTCTGTTAGTAACCGGAAAGCAGGTTATGCTGACGGTATTCTTGATCGCGCCCAACCTACTTTTAGCCAATTGCGGGACCTCCTCGTATGCCGGCACGAGCGTGGGCTGGTTTCTTATTTGAAGGACAACACTATCATNGAGCAGAACCTCCTTGCGCCTGGCGCTGTACGTATNNAGAGCNTCACCGCTGCCGCAANCCTNCANGGCTAACTNGCAGCACTCAGCCTACCCGTACCGTCGCCGACCTCTCTTTCACACCCTCGTCACTAAATGCGCTTGCNTTGGGACCTAATGACGAAGATACCCTCTATGCTGCCGGTGGCTCATTGCANGCCGACCTTCATGTCTCATACCACCAGTCGAACGGCTCTTCNNCGCCCAANATCNTNTGGCAGGTCGATACAAAGNTGAACGGCACCCTCAANAACAGCGTTCTNCTAACCAATAACCCTGGAGGCACCGAACCCAGGGTTGGAGTAACGAATAACGATTGTACATTCCGGATGTATGAATGCGCTGTGAGGAGNAACCCTTCCCAGGANGACGATGAAAGGGGTCGGGGCGATGTCTTGCAATGCGTAGGNGGCATGGCTCTGGACACCTGCGCGAATTTCGGTACGTGATNCTGTGNNCANTGATCCTNAGTACCCCATNCTTACCNTGTNGGAAGCCTCCNTATCACCCTCAGGTCGNACACTACTTAGTGTNGGGGACAGCCCNAACCTCTACCTCCACAATATACGAGGGTCNTCNCGACTTACCTTCTACCCAATCGCCGTCTTGCCAATACCCGTNCCNACAAATACACCCCCACATTACCCTACAAGCCGACCCTCNACNTTCACTGCATCCTTCTCGACATCCTTCTCTCACGACTCGCTGCACTTTGCAGTAGGTTCCCAAGAAGGGGTAGTAGGAATCTGGGACATCCGNCATGCTTCTCGTCCGATGAAGGTATGGCAGGTCAACAAGATGCGCGCGATGGGTGTTGGGAATCTGGGTGCCGCCACTGGAGCTATCTCTTGGGATCCNTCTGACTGGTTCCATTCGAGCGCGCCNGCATGGAGCGTCCGCAATGTCAANTTTATCGGAGGGAANAGGCCAGATGGGAAAGAGTATCTGGTGTTCACAGAGGTGCGCACACTTGCACGCTCGCTGATCTCCTTTGACCTGAACTCTTGCGTAGCATACAAGCCTGATGCATATAGTCAACGCAAAGACNNTGGAAGTGGAAGAGATCGTNCGTATACCCTCNAGGATGGCAGATCCNTCGCCTCCAACGCCACCTTTGTATTCATCAGAAGTTCTGTCTTCCCCTCTGTCCTACATCCAACTCGGNATTCCTGCTCGACTGTTGTCCCTCGGGCCNGCAACAGTTCACTCATCGCAANCAGAGGACGAGGACGTGCCGGAGGTGGAGGAGGATCCAGATGCTCANGAGGTGGGGCCCAGNAGAAGTCAAGAGGATGAGGCTGAGGNCACNCAAGCTGCTTCNGAGGGTGGCACTCTCTTCTCGCCTTCAACCCTTCTTGACTTNGCGTTTTCGGGCTTCTCCGCAGGAGAGTCNAGTGCTGCCAGTGATGCACCCGATCTTAGCTCAAATCAAGCGAGTACATCACGGGCAAGGAGAAGACGAGGACTGGTGTTCCCATACAGCGCAGATCGACTCACCCCTCCGCCACCATCCGATATGCCATTACCCATNCGCACGGGTTCACCTCACGCTCCTGTTGGCCGTTCCACGCCTTCAACATCATCAACCCCTTTCCGGAGGTCATCAAGAACGCGACGAAATAAGTCGCGGACGCCCAACTTCAGTNCAGAGTATATCATTTCGGACGGCTACGCTTTCCCAGCAGCAACANCTGAGCTGGACTACAGGAGGTTGGAGAGTGAAGAGGAGGAGGATGATCCTTTCCAGCTTGAGCAAGGGTTGGATATCGCTGGAATGTGCTCAGACCCTACGGGTAGGTGGTTGTATGTTGGAACGACGAGAGGTGTTGTCGAGTGGGGTCTTGTGTAACGCTTCCACAGTATCCCTTTGTCCATCTGCATGCCCCTTTCTCCACGCCCCTCATTTCCTTGTTACTACTAACGCATTCTCCGGTTTGGTTTAACACCATTTAACATCGGACACTTCTATCCACGTAGGTTAACGTTCCATTCTGTATATACTACCATTCGTGTCAGTCGCATTGTTCTATTTCTGAAGGGCGACCTGGCAACCCAGCTTTGACTAGAACTCGATACGTACTTTGTGCCGCGATGTTGAGCGGCAGGTAGGACGACTTCGCCAAGGGATAGATGAGAGAGTAAGAATAGATATATTGCGCGATTCCAAGATTCTTCTACATCGGTCGTCAAGTACACCAGGAAAGCTTCATATATAGAGCGGAAGACAAGAAGGTAACTAAGAAGAGAAAGAAAGAACTGAATACGCAATATTGAGCGTTCACTAGTAGCAAAAGACTGATGATAACGATAGAAGGTAATAACTCAGGTTTAAAGAGTGTAGCGTAGGTATTGAGACAAGCGGATAAACCGCAATGGAGGGTACGTAACAGGGCGAACTGCGTGAATGGGGTCGTGAGGGCCACGGGTCGTCGCAAAGAAGTACACATCCAAGGAATAAGGGCTAGGATTGTGAGAAAATGCCGCAGAACTTAACAAAGCAGAGAGCGTTGTTGACAGAACAA
>JANDKE010001554.1:0-13809 GCA_027627275.1 Coprinellus aureogranulatus | reverse complement strand
CCATCAGGCACCATCGAGAGGCACTCCTGCCTATATGCTCTGAAGGCCATCCCTGGCAGAGATCAGCATCTCTCACCAGCCTTGCAGTTGCTCTGCACACACAATTTGAGGTGACAAGGGACAGCAGCCATTTGGAAGAGGCCATTGGACTACATCGACAGGCCCTCCTGCTATGTCCTGAAGGCCATCCAGACAGGTCAATGTCACTCAGCAACCTTGCAAATACTCTGAGCACACAATTCAAGATCACAAGGGACATCAATCAGTTGGAGGAGGCCATCTGTCTGGAGCGAGAGGCATTAGAACTTTGTCCAGAGGGCCACCCTAAACACTATGATGCATTGTGGAACCTAGGTGTGGATCTCCACACACACTTCAAGCATGCAAAAACCATCGAGGTCTTGCGTGAAGCTATGCTAATCAATGGAAAGGCTCTGGAGCTCTGTCCAGACGAAGATCGTGACCGCTCTTGAAGGTGGCCTCTTACTACACAGAAGAACTTGCCACCTGGTCTGCTGAGCATGGAGAGGAGTAGTTGGGGCCAGAGGAGTTGACTTGGAGGTGGCTTTGCATGTTGAGACAGACCCTTATGGACAGTCGGACTTGGCCCTTGATTATAACAAGAGCTTGCAACAGTCAATATTCATGTTCAGACTTCATCTTCGGATCTTTCTACGGCCTTGATTTGGTCCCATATGTATGCTTTACAACCTTGGAAGTGATTCAGACTGCTGTGTAGTGAGCTTCGAGATTCATAGGAAGATGTGTTGTAGGGTCGGACTCAACCTGATGTAGTGTTACGAACATCCCTGTACTACTTCTGTTACCTCCTTGAAAGCACCATGCAATCCCAAACCCACATCACTCCCGTACATGACCGAACGACGCTCGATAGGCTCCTGATTCGACACTTTCGAACCTTCTGCATCCATCTATAAGTCTACCACATTGTCCGTTTGACATGCGTTCTGTAGAGAGACACGCTGAGATGTATGGATTCGGCCGTGGTCGATGGTACGCGCCTCCGACAATTCCTTGTAAATTGCCTTCGATACGCCATATACCCTGACAGTTAGCCTCACAGCTTCGTGACGACGCTGTTCGGGACTCACCTGCGTGGCCCAGAAACGCACGAGGGACTACTATAGCCGGGCCTTGCAGGTTCCATGTGTACAAGAAGAGCCTTGAGTCGAAGGGGCAGAGCTCGATATTCGATGCGGAGAAGGAGCCGGCGGTCAAGAAAGATTTACGAGATAGCCCAGACTACCGCCAGACCGTGAATTCATGAAGCCCACGGAGGCCGTACCCTCTGTTGACCATGCCCTACAATGGTGGTACCGATCGAAGGTGTATCGAACACGGAGCAATCCCTGAGGCGCACCGACATGCTTCGTGGCTTTGGAAGTTTCGGCAACATTATGGGCAGGCATGGTAGGTGAACAACGAGGCGGAGGGGAAGATGGAGAGGGTGAATGAAGAAGACGGTCGGTGAAGGCGTCACTGTTCTGTGACGAGGGATAGGCGCGTCAGCATACTGGTTGGGCTCGACTGGGGCAAAGCCTCCTGCTACTCACTCGGTATGGCCTGCAGCACCCGTTTCCATTCGACTTCTGGCCGCGTACTCTGTCGAACGCTTCAAATTTGGGGCAGTGTTGTATCTGGGATTGGCAGGCTGGTTGGACTGATGACTGAAGGCTTGACTTCAAAGGCCAGAGCTTCTGCCTTCTACAAGATTGGAGGGGAAGGTTGGACCAAGGTTAGCCTGAATGAGCCGTCCGGAGGGGCGAACAGGAACGCTCTATGGAGGCGTCACGGGCATCGTCCGACGTTCCATATCGAGCGTGAACACGGTTTCCTGAACAGGACGAGTTCACAGGTTTACCGACCATAGTCCTGGGAGCGCTTTCTGCCCATCAAAGTGCCGAAAGCGGAAGTCCTCCTCAGGTTTCGTGCCTCCCTCATCGGAGATGGGCCCCTAGATTTTATAAAAGCTTATATTCCAGCATAGGAGACTCAAATAAATGTTCTGCTCAAGTTTTATTGTGACAGTCTGAGTGAGAGCCCAGTAAAAGCGTCAGGGGCTGCATTCGCACCCCTATGGCAGAAAGCAGACACAGCCACCCACCTGTTTTCTGCCGTTTCCTGCCCAAATCAAATTCCCACTTCTTTCTCCCAATCCTCACCAATTCGTCGCGTCAAGAAGTTCGCGTTCATTAACGGTATCAATAGGTGCGCGTCTCGCTCCCTACCACCATGGCTTCACCCTTACCCCCGCACTGCGCCATCGGCAGACTCCAATGACAAAGAAAAAGACCAAGAAGAAGGCGGCACCAACCACGCATGACACCGAACCGGAGCAGCCAAAGCGAGGGCGGGGTCGTCCAAAGTTCAGTAAGGATGGTCCACGGCCACCCGATGCTCCTCGCCGTGGACGACCGCCAAAGGATATCCCACAGCAAGGGGCAGCAGAAAGCGCGTCGCCAGAGCCGCAGATTGCGCCGCAAGTCACCGCAACTGTGTCCGCAGAGCCTGCATCTAGGACAGCGAGTGCGATGGGTGTCTCGGCGTTCACGCCGCATGGTGAGCATTTAATTAATTCAAGCCTGTCGCTACCAGTCTTACGCTGCAGGGTTAGATGGTATACGGGCACACGTCGATCCAGAAATCGAGGGTTACTACGACGACGAGGAATACACTCAAGAAATGTTTTCCGGACTCGATGCAGCTGCTCACAGGGCTCTGGGAACAGGACGGCGTGCAAGCACCCCCTCTCCAGGTGAGAGGGCGGTTGCAGTAATGGGTATAGGGCCGGTAGGGGATAGCGATGGCGTAGGAACGAGTGCAAGACAAGGCAGTGGAGAGAACGGTACGTGGATACACTCAATGTGCCAGTTCTGCGGCGACGTTGATGCAAATAGACGCCCGTGCCGCGCCGCCACTCCAAGACACTTCTGACGATAGTCAATGGACAGCGCTTGAACGAGCTGTAAGGGATAAGGTTGTCCGTGAGTTTTCGCGTCTTTCTGAACGTTTGAACGTACTCTAATAACCTTGCTTACCAGCGCTGTTCTTTTCTCCTTGTGAAGTCCGGGAGGATGCCGAGCTAGAAGATGGCTACTCCTCCGATTCAGATTGCGAAGACGAAGGGTCTGTAGAGCCTGAACAAGAGCAGGAGATCGAAGCGGTGGATACGGTCGGAAAGGGGAAGCGAAAGAACAGGGAGAAAACGAAAGGGGAACCCGCTGTGAAGCAGGTTCAAGGTAATGAGAGCTGGAGGGAGAAGCGTGCGTGTCTCTGTGATGCTCGCCCATATTCATGCTGATCTCCTTCTAGTTTGGTTTAAACCACCCAAGTATATGCCTGAATGGCTTCAACAATGGTTCGCAGAGGTTCTCGGTCCCGCGCTGTCTCCAAAGGATGGCAAAGCCTTACCTACCCCGACTTGCTACCTTCGGTCGGATTCAGTGACATCGCCTACGCTATGGATCGACCCTCCAGATCCCATACTCGCTCGCTCGCAGACCAAGCTCTCTCCAAACGTGCTCCGTCGACCGCGCATTCTCCTTTGGCTCACGCACTGCTTCGCTCCCGATGGGATTCTCAAGTGCCCAAGATGCGAAGGAAAGCTCGAGAAGAATGGTATGCTGTCTCCTAGACGCATTACTGATCTGGAAGACAATTTCTATCTTGTGTCATGGGGTTATTACTGTCGTTCGGGCTGCAAGGCTCATTTTCCTGGGTGGGGAAAAGAATTGCTTGATTCAAAGTTCCTTTCTCCGCGCGTCCGTTTGGGTTTTCCTGTTCAACTTTCTCACAGAGGTGGGGTGACGAAGCGTGTTTTGAGAACCATGCGGGTATGCAGTCAGCACAAGATGGGTCCAACAGGAATGCGTGCATTGCTCATGGAGCACCATACTCATCGCTTTGACCGCATCCGCCTCCAATATCTCGAGAGCGTGTATCGCATAGAGAACGGCTTCGAAGCCAATCAAGGCTCAGGAAGCCAATCCCGACTTACCTCTCATATGAAGCTTGTCACGGCGGACTTCGGGAACTTTTGGGACAAAGATGGATATGCTGGATATGTGCCAAGTGAGAGATACTTGACGAAGATGCTGAACAGGGCAATCGAAGAAGACGAGGAAGATTCAAACGCGTTCGTGGCATCACTTGCAATGGATTCAATTGCAGTTGATGATTCATACAAGGTCAGTACAATCCTTTCGACTGTATTGTGGACGTAAACCGATCGGAGCCTAGCAGATCACGAAGCACATTGCCAAAGAGGACAATTCCCGGTTGTTTGACGGTCTATGGACGTGCATGGACTCGCACTTCATTCGGGGGCAAGTGCTTACGCTAACAAAAGCCCACGATGAGCGCCGGGGTGCGCTGCATAACATGGCCGAGTCTCTGAAGAAGTACGGACACAAGCCGCCACCAGTCGCTTTCTCCGATGACCCTGTCAAGGTAGGTGCTCGAGCGAGCCATGGACAGCGCACCAATTAACTTCATATTAATTCTGTCAGGATAAATCACTACTCTGTGAAGCTTTCCCTTCGCTAGGAGAGAACCTTGCCCCAACTGCGAAGGCGTACGGTCTCCGTGAAGTCGTCATTCCTGAAGAGTCTCACACCGTGGTCCTGAACTCGCATGAGCTTATCGAAACCACGCTCGAATCTCTCTTTACAGTCATGGAAGGCAGCACACGCATGGTGGTCAGTCTGGATGCGGAGTGGAATGTTTCACGGAACACTGGTGTATCTATCATCCAGATCGCTCCCCATTCAGATAAATGCAAGGATATATACGTGATCCCGGTGCGTCCATCCAAGTTGATTGAAACGGCGACCCTGAGCCTCACGTTCATTGTATAAAAGGTCCACAAGCTTAATACTTTACCCCCGGCACTTCTAAGAATTCTCGTCTCCCCAAACGTGTACAAGGTTGGAAGCGGGATCAAGGGGGACTTTACTCGCTTGAAGAAACAATTCAGCCAACTGCGAGATGTCGACGTCAACACCCTCAAGCTCATCAACCTGAAGACCTACTGCGTTCAGCGTGGTATCACCTCACGCTCTAGTACCGGAGGGCTTGCCAAACTCGTAGAGAAGACCCTGGGCATGTTCTTGCCCAAGGAAGATTCAATCCGAAAGTGCGATGACTGGGAGCGTAATCCGTTACGCAGCGATCTCCTGCAGTATGCTGCACAGGATGTCTACGCAACCAAACTCGTTTATATCGAGGCAGAGAAACGCAAACCACTAGCAATCGTGGATTCGAATTCTCCTCCCGGCAGTCGAGTGGACCTATTTTTGCAGAAAGACGGACCTCTGGTTGCACGCGGACGTATCTCCGAGGTGCAGCCAAAGCGTTACGAGGGTGTCATGGTCGACGTTCCAACCCAAAGCCGCCTCCTCATTGATGTTGATGAAGTTGT
Organism: Coprinellus aureogranulatus; assembly: GCA_027627275.1. Taxonomy (NCBI): domain Eukaryota; kingdom Fungi; phylum Basidiomycota; class Agaricomycetes; order Agaricales; family Psathyrellaceae; genus Coprinellus; species Coprinellus aureogranulatus. The sequence continues at coordinate 8,369 of JANDKE010001554.1, read as the reverse complement.
GCTTCCAGCTGCATCGTCCATCCTTCACCGAGTACCTGGGGGCAAATCGAGCAAGACTAAGTCGGGGTCTTATACCTATGGACAGCTTCGTGACATTGCCGCCACCAAGAAGATACCGTTCCAAGTGGTTGCCTCCATCAATCAGCTTTGCTTCACCTGCGACACCTCGATGGCCATTACCGAACCCAGGGAATTTCCTTCCGGTGGAGACCGTGAAGACCAGGGGACACAGCTTGACGAGAGCGTAGGTGATGTTGTGGACGATGATGACCTAGGGTGGGAGCGTGTTCTGAACTACGAAGACGGGGACCGACTACCCGAAGAAGAATCGGATGAGGATAGCGACATTGAATTTTTGGAGATGCTCGAGGCATATACAGCGGTCAATAGTAAGTGCAGCATCTGGTCTAGCTCCTGGTCACCCACTATACTTAGCACCACCCCCTCAATCAGATGGTGTACCGCCAGAACTGCTAAGCACAGAAGATCGGGAAGCTTTGAAGCGCCTCGACGAGATTGTCGCCATGCCCCCCAACCAACACGATGTCTTTTCACGCATCAAGAAGGATACGTTCCATGCATTCAATATGTACCCCATTCCTCTGCACCATGGCATGCGTGTACCTTTCCTTCGCGCCTTACGCGACCATCTCTTCCGCTGGGATCCTGTAGCACGAGCCCGGGTGGACCGTGTCTGCCGCGAGAAGTTCAAGATGTCCTTCGACGATATGCTGCGGCGCCGACCACGATGGATCCTTGTTCGAACGCCGAGATATGTTCCAGAGCCCAGTGTCCTGGTCGCCGCTCTGCAGTTTGTTTATGACATGTTTGCCGACGCAATCGACTCAAAAACGCGTGTGCCCCTGTTCACTGCAGCGTTCAAAGAGAAGGCGAACTCTGTTCTCGATCTAGCACGACAAGGATATCTTTCCGACCTCCCTGATGTCCCGATGTACATCAAAGCGGGCATCGACAAGTACGGGCTCCAGAAGTGGAGGTGCATCCGCGGTACGAACAATTTAGAGGGTGGACCGCATGGTGATATATACCGTAAGTTTGGTGCTCTCAACGGTACGATTGAACTCTTTTCATGCTGGAGTGAATGCGAAGCTTACCCATGTGTGTAGCTGGTGTAAGGCTCACCGTGAATAACTTAACAGACCACAGAACTTGGTACAATCTGCAGGTATGGACGGCACGGTAGCTCTGATAGCATCCCAGTTTGCTGACTATCCGTACGGAATAGGCCTTTGCGAAGTTCGAATATGGCGTCGACTGGGAATATCACCATGATCTGAGCGTGATCAATCGAACAGCTTATCTCCTCAATGCGCTCAGTGACTCTGTCAACGGAGCAGACTCGTATTCAACTTGGATGAATACTGATTTGTACGAGAAAACGCGAGAACAGTTTGGTGTCGTTGAATTCCCTGGTGAGTCTTCCTGATTGACTCTATGTAAAAAGTGCGGTCCTAATGCAGGGTCTATTGTATTGGCCAGAGTCTCTGCGGGATCACTACAGTATGCAGCCATACACCTCCCAATTTGCTCATGATCACCCTCTCAAGTCGGACGACGAGTGGCTGCGCAAACGCCAAGGGCTTGCATTCCCCGTGGGACCACCAACGACACCAGAAGCACGCGCATACTTCTTCTCGGAAGTCAAGCTTGACACGGAAAGAGCAGCTGTGACTGGGAGAACAAAACTCGATCTGTTGAATATTGCTCGAAGGTGGAATAGCACCGCCGATGGCATTAAGCGAAAGTATATCACCGCCGAGCTCCTTGACTCGTTCAAGAAGTCATGGGAGCGCTATAGCAACTCTCGTGCATCTCAAGATCTGGTCGCTGACCGTCTTGCAAACCTCAATCGGTCACAAGCTATCTTCAACAATGCTGCCGGCCAAAGATTCCCGGAGTACCTTACCGCATCGCCCACCCACTTACGCCCCACCAAAGGTACATTGATCCCAGAACCGTTACCTATCCCCAAGCCACCTCCAAAATCTCACTCAAAGGACCATACGCGTCAGCGCGTAGCGAGTCCCACAAGTTCCGCAATGGGAATTGTCGTGGACGCGATGGACGTTGACGACAATCCCCCTTCACACCTTCCTTCAATAACCATGACAGCCGCTGATGCCCACATCGCCACTCCCTTCGAAATCCCCCCAGACATACCAGGCCCGTCGACATGCACTGCAACGGTACCCGCTAGAAGCGCATCGGGCTCGGTAACACCACACCTGCCATCCACTCCGGTCTTTACCTTTGTCTCAGGCCAACCACTCTGGATGATGCCTGATGACTTCATTGCAGATGAACCCACACAGACGGAACCAGGTGCTTCACGTCCAAACAAGCGCCGAAGGGTCGTTCCTGATGAGAGGCGGAAGTATGCGCTGAGGAGTTGTCGTCGATGCCGGAAACCCGATTGTCCTGGGAGCTGGGATATCTTCAAGTGCCCACAGCCATGCACCACCCCATGCAAGCACTGTGGCCGCGTTGTGGGGTGTAAGGCGGTCGATAACGGCCGTAAGAAGGACTGTATCGAAATCTTGAACAAGCGCACTGATTTCTCCAAATGATGTACTATAAAGCACCGTCCTATCTACTCTATCTCTACGCGCCCCCAAGATTGATCAATAGCTGATTCAAAACCTGTTTAGAGGTACAAACTCCCTAATCGCTATCCGATTCTACCTACATACACTGTGATCCCGTCCCACTTCCTTTTACGATTTCTTTTCTTTCTCCCCTTTTCTGTTCTTTTGACGTGTTTGGCACCCAGTACTATCGTCGCAAAACCAGTTCACACGGGCTTGAGAGCTGCCTCGTCCGCCGTGCGTTGTTGTGTTCGCCGTCGTCGATGGAGGTCGGAGAGCAAGGTCAGGGTCCGTAAGCCATCAACGACTTGGAGTATAGGCGCCGGTTCCACGTGGCCGCAATCCCTGCGAAGGGACGATCGCTCCTCTTTCGCTACCATGCCTCTGTTCGCCTTCTCATTCTGCTCGTGCAGCCTGCAACTCAGGATGCGCTTCCGACTCGCAACGATCACTGCCCAAAGCTCTCTAGGGTGACAGACCAGCGGCTGCATCCCATTTTATCCTCATCGGGATCCTTTGCATTTCGCCACGCGCGGTTCGATGTCCAGAATTCCAAGGACGCTTCCAAGTCCTCGAATTCGGAACGACTGGAGGCTACTTGACAGCTGGGCGATCTCGCATGCCCCTATGAACGACGCCCAGCGGGAGTGAGCGCAGAGACCGGTGGAATTTCCAGTGGTATGTAATCGTCTTGGGTCTCCCTTTCGACCCAGAAAGCTCACCATTCACTGATACAGCGGATACGCGCAGGCTTCTCTTGAGGAACTTGCACCATCTCCCCATTCGGTACCCTATGTCCGACATTTGTCGTGACTTTCGCGTTCAAGACGGACAACTGGCTCTGAAATCCCAACATGTGTCGGGCAACGCGACAGCAGTGGGATGTATAGACTCACATCGTGGACAGACCTCAGAAAGCCCAAACATCCTTACAAGGGTGAGCTATCTCTTATCTCGTTCGTACTTGACCACTCAGACCCTCGTCCAGCGGCGCACCGCCAATGGATCGTCGCCTCCGTTTCCTCTCCTCCCCCTGCATCTGCAGCTGAGGTGGCCTATTACCGAACACGATCCCTTCCAGAGCTCGTCACAAACCTCTCTGTCATCTCCCAGGCATGGCAGGCAAGCCTTGACGACGAACCTGTCCTCAAGTTCAAGGTGGAACTACCGCTATTGGCCGAGACATCGAAGTACTCCTGAACCACCGCAACCCAGCGCACCACTTATCTCTCTGAAGACACCTTGGTGGGACGCCGACGCGACTCGTCGTGATCGATTCAATTCGAATCGACCCGCGACTTGCTAGTGGTTATGGAAGAGGGAGGTCACTCGCAGGACCTCCGAGAAGTGAGATGAATGAAGTGAAGGGACAAAAGCAGAAGGATTAGGGGTGATGGGCGGACGAGCGTGGAATAGAGGAAGTCGCTGCAGTTACGCAATGCGGAGCCAGACGGAAGGAAGCTCGAGAACGCATCCTTGGATCACTCAAACTCGATGCTACGAGCCTCGCCAGCCTGGACGAGGCACGGACACTCAAATCGGGGGAGCCTTAGGGAGACCACCCGAATCTTGTGGGTCCGTAGCTTTAGGAGGGACGCCAGATCTCCGACAGAGAATAACTTCGAGTTGATGAGTCTCTGACATCTAGGGACCAGGTACCAGGATCGTGGAGCTACGCCCAAAAGGGACCATCAGCCGAAGGAGACGTTAGCAAAGTTCTTCGAGTGGCGCATTCTTCGCCAATCCAAACGACCATGGGCATCCATGCTGAGCGAAAGGGAGACCGGTTGTTCATACGACTATAGCTTCACCCCGCAGTGACTCTTGCTTCTACGCGGCCAGGTTACCGGATATCCTTCGTTTACGTCCACCAGAGACGAGGATCCCCGATTTCACGACGATGGACCAAGCCCAGCGATACCCCCAGTTGCTGATTTCGCGCAGTTACTTCAGCTGAGACTACATATCAAGATCATGCTACCGCCCTCAATTCAGTAGTGCGAATGGATGGTGAACATGGACCGTTCACGACAGTCAACGAACTGGACCGCCGAGGCATCCGGTGCGGGATTTGGGAGATGGAAGGGGGGACGAGCGACAGGACCGGCGGGACTGATGCGGCTGTTCAGGATAGAGAGGTGGGAAATATGGGAGGGCATGGAGGTAGCACAGGCTCAGACCTAGGAATCGAGGGGATAGCAGGCAGGGTCGATAAGGTCAAAGGCGAGCTCGTGGAATGACGAGCAGAGACAAGTGATTGGAGCGAGGGGGAGTCGAGCGCGGCAAAACACGATGGTCGGAGATGGGCGGAAGGAGAGCAAAACACTGGGGCGACTGGGGGGCGGTCGAGTACCATGTGCCGTCGTAGTCGACGGTGGAAGCTTGGGAGTTGCGGCGACCCCGACGGGCGCGACGGTCGAAGTGGTGTCGGTGTTTGAGGAGTTGGAGGAAGACGCGGTTGCAAAACATGGAGTGGAAGACGTGTTGTGGCCTGAATGCCCCGGGGTGAGTCAGCTAGGTCGAGTGGAACGAGAGTGTGTGATTAGCTGCGAGGGACGTACATGCGGAAGGATTGTTTATATGGATAAGGCTAGTGGAGGTTGCGTTGGCATTAGTGAACCGATTCGCAGGTTGAGGCTGGATATGGGGATCGTACCAAGTTCGTAGCTGGGAGAATTATGTTCACCAGGCTCAACACTGCAACGTTCCTCAGCTTCTGCAGCACACATACCCTCAACGGGGCAACTAACCTAAGATACAGATACAATAGAGGATGCCTGCAACATCATCACAGTGAGTACATCGTCCGGCTTCGTGTTAGGCAGATCCGGCTCACCGTTTTTATACAGTTGACCGATCCATGAAGACCGGTTTTGGTTTTGGCGCACTGTATCGTAGCTCAAGCGTCAGCAGGCTGGAAAACAGTTGTCGGCATGGCGAGGCGAAGTCAACGCACGGTGCTCTACTGCTTTAACAATGGTTAAGGAGACAATTACTGTTGTGTCAGGTCAGTATTGTGAATACTCAAAGTGAGAGAAACGACCCACCGAGTTCTGTGATAAACAATGCGATATAGATGAATAGAGAAGACTCCGAGTCTTCCGCAATAAGACAACCGTTGATGAAACTAGGGGTCGGGGCGACTGGAATACGGTTCTAGTCGTTAAGCCATCGTTCATCGTAAGTGGGAGCNGNGAGACGTACAAAGCATGCTGCTCATGTAACCTCGCAGTGAAGAAACATGTCACCATACAGTGTTGACTGCAAGATNCGTAAGCANGAGATTCCGANTATANTGACANGCGGTGGACTCACGATGAGCAGGAGGATCATGAACAGAACGATGAAGAAGTCGTTATGCCATAAAGCACATGTCCGTAGGATGATAATCACTGTCAGGATGTCGAGCGTAAGAGTCGGAATNGGTGGGGTGGAAGGGAGAGGGGCGGACTTTGGCCAAAGAAAGATGGAATGGATATGAGCCCTGGGAGGACGGCGTTAGCAGGCAGGTACGTATGCATCGGAGNGCNTCAGCTTACAAGTAGCAGCTTGGATTTGAGCTTTGCATTTCTGCGTTCTCCATCAGCCNNGGACNNCTCAANAACTATTCTGAACTCACCTCAGGCGTCATATGGAAGAATGAAACTGACATATAGAGTTGATGGTCAGACNGCNATTGCTGGAGTTAAGCCGGACTNGTGCTCACAGTGGATGAACATGCCGACGTCGATGAANGGGACGTATCGATTGGCNTAGAAAAGAGGAAGGCCGATGAACCAGGGTGAACTCCAGACGTAATTGACCTNNNTNGCCGTTCAATACGCCTCGCAGNACCCATAGCGATACTTGCAGAACTCACCTCCTCATCCAGCGTGATCAAGTAGTCNTAAAGCTNGTAGATGTCCGGTAAGTCCGTCATACAACATTATCTTGACTTCGGGTGACGTACAAANACTGCGAAGCAGGCCGCAAGAATATAGAACAATATTGGAATGGGAGCGTNGGTTCCCTGAAGCATCTCCGGGTGCTCCTGGAGGAACTTNANNAATTCCGCGAAGAGTTCTGCATCGGAGGGCGACAGATCCAACTGGGTCATTGTTCGGAGCGTTAATCGCTATCTTCTTCCCATAACCCAGGCCCGGGCGTCTCTCAAGAANAGGTGCTTCTTGCTGCNTTGGTTGACGAGAAGGCCAAGGAGGCACTGGCTAGATAACCCGTCGTCCGACCCCTCCTTTACCGGCCGGNAACCCTTCGCTTGTCCAGAGGGCGACGTAGATCTTCGTGGTAGAGAGNAAGGGAGGGAAGAATCTTCAATTCCCACTGCCACCTCGCCACTGGGAGACCCGGTAGCAGACGAAACTGCGTGTTTTCTCGCTTGGCTGCATATGGTGCATTCCTCGATTGGTGAGGTGTGGGAATACCATTGGAGCGGGGNCCTGAGGGGGTTGCGGTACCGGGTATTGGTGCCGTGCCTGAATGCGATCGAGCGCCTCTGGGGTATGGGGAAGCCCCGAGCGAAATGCTCCTCGAGAAAATGGACAAGGCCAGGCGATTCGAAGAGTGCGTATCTTGCAGGATCGGGGAAAGGGAAAAGCACTTCTCCCATTATCTTTCTCCTGAGCGGAACGGTGATAGTACTCATCCGATCAATGAGCGCGGTGTTCTGCATGGTACATGCCGCTGCGCGGGCCACCCGAGCCGTGCCAGGTCCTGCCGCCCGGTTAACTTGTGCAAACGGGAGAGCTGGGCTCGCATCAAAGTGGGAGGGACTGTACCCGGTGGGAGGTCCCGGTCAGTCGTAGCAATGGGAGAAGATACTGTCGCCTCCGACACACNGCGTAGGAGGGTAGCGAAACTGCTGCGAAAGCAATCGGGCTGCCTCAGNGTACTCAGCGTACTCAGCTAAGAATGGGATGTTCAAACGCGAAGGACCTTGAGAGAAATGACTCCCGCTACGAAGCTAGACCANGCTATACCGTGATTATGNAGTAAGTNTTTACCTATTGTTACATTGTCCGTCCCAAGGCTCAATTACTTTGTATATCTCACGGGTCGAGGTAAACGGAAGCAAGAGGCTACCCCAAGGGACAACTGCGGAAAAATACCTCTGGGCACTGATCTTCACTACTCGACCCCTGCTGGAGGACTGACTAAGGTGCAGTGTTTTAAATTTATCCATAGCAACAAGAAGGTAAACTACTAACCTTACGCCCCCACTACACCCCGGCGGTTAACGTGTAAACGCCGCTGTGTNCATTGTCTCCNCCGCGGCGATATCTATTAGTGTCTCGCACGACTCATCGCTGTTCTACCCTGGAAGAGATAACAGGCTACTTTGTGAGAAAATTAGGCTTANGCGCACTTCCCCCTCCCCCAGGAGATGTAGCGAGTCGCGCGATTGGGCGCTAAACGGTGACGCAGAAGAAGAGANGGAATTTGGCGGGATGACGAGTATAAGCGCCGGGCACCAAACAAGGCCTGGCAATGACGTAAGGGCGTGTCTCATCATTCATTCGACGCGAAACGTGCAGTCAGCCTGGCGGGGTTCCATTTAAACCTTGAGCTNTCTTCCTCGCCTTTTCCCCAACATCGCCGACATCGCCCTGGTCGACGAGCACGCCCNTTNCAATGTCGTCTGACACGGTGAAGAAGGTCCAAGAGAGGATCTTTGGCGGTGGCGGACGCCCCAGCCCCTCTCAGTAATGGCGATGGCGGTATCGATGGAATACCCTTCCCTTCAGGGGCGACGCCGCGAGAGGCGCC
>JANDKE010001553.1:3019-13812 GCA_027627275.1 Coprinellus aureogranulatus | reverse complement strand
TGTAGTCTGTATATTCCCCGAATCATCTGTTTACCTCCCAAGCTGGCGTTTAGATGCATTTATTCCTTGGTGAGATTTCCGAAGTGAACAAACAAGATACTACATCACAAGTTCAGGTAACAGTGAATCAATAATTGTCGCGAATGAATTCTGCGAAAGGTTTCAGAACCCTGAACTTCTTTTCCAGCGAATTTCGAATCTCATCCCCGCCCATCTACTGAGTGGCTCTCCGTGCTGTGTGCGCAAGGGTACGCCTTCGTCCGCGTCACCCTAGATGTGACCCCTTCTGTCTGGGGTGTGTCGTCGCGCATTGCAGAGCTGCTGTGCACTTGGGATCCTCTTGCTGAGGGACAGCGTCGATGTCAGCGCTGTCCCAGGTGTGCTCCTTCCGTCTGTGAGTGTGCCAATTGGGGATCCCCGCCCATCTACTGAGCGGCTCTCCGTGTTGTGTGCGCAAGGGTACGCCTTCGTCCGCGTCACCCTAGATGTACCCCTTCTGTCTGGGGTGTGTCATCGCGCATTGCAGAGACGCTGTGTGCTTGGGATCCTCCTACCGAGTGGACTCCGTGCATGCCATTTGTTGTGGGTTCCATGTGGGTTCAACCGCTAGCGCCATGTTTCCTCTCTGAATCAGCGTCTGTTGGTCCTCGAACCCCTGGATTCAATGGATTTCCCGCGGTAACGCGGTTAGCCATTCCTTCGGTTTGTCGTGACCTTGCTCTGTTTGTTGTGTTGCTACTACACCGAACTGGAGCGGTAACGGGTTGGCGTCTCTGATGGCGAAGTTTAGCATCTGCTCTCAAAGTGTCGCATCGGCGTCGTTTGCAGTCTTCGTTTTCGTTTCAAGAGGGAGTGTTGATTTGACGTTTGCGAGCAGTCACAGTCTTACGCTGTTACCCGCGTCTGGCCCGTACATTTTGTTTCCTCGAGAAAACATTCATTTACGTCGCTGGGTCGTCCTTCCAGGGACCTAGCTCGCTTCGTAATGGTGACCACCATGCATTCTTTTTGAGGCTGCAACAGTTGTCAAATGGGGGTGATATGTCGACGTTTCCGAACTGAATTCAACCCGGCCTGAATGGTGGGATTCGGCGCCAGCTTCATAGCGAGATTCAAGACCCCATAATTCAAGTTCGAAGAAGATTGAGGAGTTAACGTTTTAACCCACTCCTCGAATCGCAGACGCGACGCGGATGAAACGTCGTCCGTGTCCTTGTATGGCGCATATAGTGTGCCATAAATACCGAAGCTTTGAGGCGAAATTCGTACATGTTGGGCAGGGCTTCAACCGCAAAATTCGTACACGTTCGCTCCAATGAAGTTTGAAATTCAGTCATGTTTCTGAGTATACTGTGGGGCGGACGGAAATCACGCATGTTGAGGACTTGGCGGAATAGGCTTGCAGTGCCCGGTACCGGGGGGACTCCGGAGGAGCAGGATAGGTGAGTCGATGATACGGTAGACCGAACAGGGGTGTTAGCTACTGCACCGAGCGCAGATTACTTCGCATCTGAGTCTTATCCTAACGCTTATCACCGCAGGGACCGCTTGAGGAGTACCATCTCGCACAAATATACCCCTCTGGGTAGCCTCCCAACGCCGGTAGTACCATGGTTATCCGAATGCAATAAGGCACGGGGGTTCGAAGTGCTCGGAACCGCGTCGAGTATACCTTGTCACCAGTGCATCATCCCCGCGCTAGGCTACCTGGAGTCAACTACCTTGCATGATGGTAAGCCTGATGCGATGGGAAAGGTACGAGGATTCGGGGGACTGAAGACAACAGACCGCGCCTGGATTTGAAGGAACGTATGCAATGTGAAGAATGACAGATGTTACGGAGAACTCAGGGTGATATGGAGCGTCATGCATAGGTATGCGGCAAGGACCGCCGGGACCTCATATCAGGAACTCAGGGGGGCCAAAGACCTGGACATAGGGGCTCAGGACCGGGCAAAGCATGAAGTCGAAACGTGCGCGAATATTGACGCGCTGCATCGTGGACCCAACATAGGTGAATTTCCTCCCCGAGTTCGAACATTTACGAATTTGACCTATCGGACTCCAACATGTACGAATTTCAGGTCAAATCAAATTTGGCACAAGGGACGCGCCATATCCTTGGTGCCAAAAATGGTTTCACCCGAAATTCGTACATCTTAAAGTTGAAAAGCGAAATTCGTACATGTTCGAACTCGAGGTCGAAATCAGCCCATGCTCGACGAATCAGCACGGCAGTATTTCGCGCCTGTCTTGAGTTCGTGCTCTCCACCGTACTGTGCTCCCATTTCCCGATCTTTAGCTCTCTCAGTCTTGATTGTGAGATCCTGACGGTCATCGCAGCATACCTGTGCATAACTCGTCGTGTTCTCGACATAACACGTGACATTTCTCCCTTTTCCTACATGCGTTCACATCTATGTGCCGTTCACTGCCTACAATATCCTTACTCTGGTGAACTTCCTGCAGGATGGTAGGTTTCAGGAAAGAAGAGCTACCCGCCCCGGGTTTCGGTGCCTGACAGATATCCCCGCCTCCTTAGGCTTTCCATCTAGGGGAAGAGAGGCAATATGTTCTAAAACCCGATTATAAGTAAGGATACTTTCCTGTGATGTAGTGTAAAGATGCCTGCGCGCCAGAGCGCACAGTCATCAACTTACTACCTAGCCAATCCATTCTTGATAATCGTCTCTGGGTAGGATTTCATTCATTTCTATCCATTTTCAATCTTTTTCTATCTTTCGTTCCCCTTCCACTCTTATCGATAGCCGAGACGCGCACGGACCCGAGTCTCGGGGTATACCTACTGCCTGTATCGACAGCGAGGACTCGATCCCCTCACTCAATATCACATATTACCCTTCTCACACTCAGGACGTTGGAACAACCGAATCCCCTCAGAACTCGCCGGCACACTTCGCTTCTTTACATCTGGAGTCCACCGCGAGGGGTTTCACGCTTTCATGCCTGCCATCTCCGACCTCTAAATAGGTCTTCCAATTCAAAACAACGTCAAGCCTCCCTGGACCCTAAGCGTTCGCAAATTATCAAGGTTCTTTGCATAGCACGCTTTCTCAAAAACAAACTCGTCATTGCCTATCGCCCATCGCCCTCGCTCGTCGCTACAAGACCCGTATGAGACCAATCTCGAGCACGCCAATATCCTTGAACAGCGCGATCTTCCGCTAAGTGGTGCGGTCCGTCGACTCAAACGCCACACTTACCTCAAGCCAACCTAGATCCACGAAAGCCTAACCTGAACCGTCAAAATATCCACTGCCTCGCGAACAAATCACGCTACTCCCGAAACGCGCCAATCACTCCCGTTTGCGCAAACCTCAGCTTCGAACGTCTCAGAATGGCAATGTCCACGTCCAGCGGTAGTAACGCACCGTTCACGTTGAGCGATTTACCTCGACGGTGATCGTGAAGCCCCGAGATGGGACGGTAGCCCACTCACCCTACAAGACTTTCTCGACGACTTCGAAGACATCTGTCGTCGGTATCGAGTGCCTCAGGAACGAACGTTCAAAGCTCACTTGCGTCTCGAACCAAGCTACGACACCCGCGCATTCTGGAAGCGCGTCCAGCAGATGTATCATGGCATGGGCGTAGGAAAGCACTGGTCGAGTTCATCCCCGGAGCCAACGACGATCGACGCTATACAAGAACGGATCTCGACGAGCTCGTGACCCAGTACCAAGAGGAGTCGTATCTGTCAATCGACGACTTCCATCGTCTCTGGACTCGTTTCTACGCCGTATCAGACTCCCTACAATTACAAAGACGTCTATCGGAGGCGGAACAATCCGCGAAACAGCTTAAATGCCTCACCATACCCCTTCGAACTGGCGTCAAGGCTCAATTCTGACGACAGTACCCTCGCCACTGTCAGAAATCATATTGGTACGCCTCCAACCTCGCGCCCATAAGCGCCTACAGTCCTGTCGTCGTCCTATCAGACGACGCCGGTTGTTCCTTTTGTTTTCTCTTTTTTGTTGCGTCCCTCCGTAGATACTCGCGTCGCTTTCTCTTTCCTCTCCTCAGTCCGTCTTGCACGTACTACTCCTGTACGTAGTCTCTGACTACGATTTATAGATCGTGTCAGCCACCATGCTAACGACCCGTAACCGCTGAAGGAGGTCTACGACGTGTTCATATTCGTTCTCTCAATCGCACAGGAGAGCTTCGAAGACGAGCTGGTAACTGCCGCGCAGAACACGTCTTCCAATGGAACGCTCCATTCGGAGCAAAGGAAACAGCATAGCAATTTCGGTGAGGGAGTCGACGAGAGAGCTCTCCATGTTCATTGAGAGGATCAGCAACACACTCAAGAGCTTCGCCAACTAACCAATGGACGTCAAACCCGCGTCATTCTGCCGGTCGTTTAACCTTCGATATGAAGTCTCCGTAACTCAGTCGCATGGCTCCTGTGAGCCAGGTCGCTCTAAAGGCCACGGCGTTTCTCAGGGAAACACCGACGAATACGAGGAAGGAGATATCCCGTTCGTCCTCTTAAAGGTCGGCGCGTACCCCGAGCCCAGTGCCAACCCTTCCTCGCGTCGTCACCGCGATCCCTTCCACGTCAAATGGCTGGCTAGCTTGGGGTATGTCGATGCAGGGGCTTTGTAAAGTCATCAATTACATCAGTTCGTCGTCTGGTTCTCCGTCCGGCCTGTATACTCGTAGTTTAAATGTTTTCGTTGGTTTTGTAGAAATACCAGTGGGTGCCTGTTGTCGACAGCTATGAGAGAATATGCATGGGAGATGGAAGGCAGGGTCATTATTGAAAGGCTCATCGTGTGTCGCCACGAGCAGACCAATGAGAAAGAGGAGATTCTGCATGGCCCAGATCAGCCGCGCATGCGCAAAAGTCATTCGGTTGTCCTGCCTTTGGAACATCAAAAGGGTGGGGCATACCTCCGACGAGAATCATGACGGAAGATTCGATCCCACCTTCGTAGATGGCCGGAGAGGCAGCTGGAAACGTTGTATACGACGGCTAGCCCGCGCGATCTCATACTTGTGTCATGTACCCTTCCCAACGGCGAAAAAGGTATGGTCACCGGATGAAGACCACAATCGTGATCATCTCCAGTCGTCCTGCAGGGGATCTCGCCAACAGAGCATGGGACTGCGGCCCGAGGGCATGATACGTTGAAGCACCAACTCATCATATTTCTTGTTGTCTGCCAGTTCTCGTCGTCTAACCCTCTAGGGTAGTGTACAGTTACTCTCATTCCTTCACTATATCGCTTTGCTCCGGCTCTCGAAAGGGTCAAACCCCACACACTAACCGCGAAGAGCTACTTGCACCCTACGACGACACGCAATTAACCCCTGTGGTATCGGCGTTTTCGTTTATTCTTCCTAGTGATGTAGATCCTTCCTAATCATCAGTTGGGCGTTTCAGTTAGGGTCAAAGCGGTAGCACAAAGGGAGTAACCTTTGCATCCACGAGAGCCACAGCGGCAAACATTGTCTCTCACGTAACCAACGGAATGCCCAGCACCAGAGCCCGAATAATTAAATGTGATTTGCTCTCCTGCACGAATGTCTCTGGAGGCAAAGAATGTGACGTGGGGTGTGTCCTCGAGAGCGTCGTCGATGTGGCATGGCACGATGATTGCATTTGGGGAGCACGAGTGGTTCTAGTAATGTTGTCCTTGCTCAGATGCTGTTCTGGCAGGCATGCTAGTACTTACTAGAAGGCTGGTAAACTATTCATAGGGTAAGAGGATGGAGGATCAAAGAGCAAAAGTGAATCCACTCACATTGCCATGATAGAACGCGTCGATGACGAACATTGGCTTCCAATTACGGGACTTGAACAAGTAGGGAAAATCTAGGGCTAAGGTATAGCGGCCACGCTGGTAGTCGATGCTATCACTGGGACAATTCAGGCAGTGAGTGGCGAAGCAGCACTAAGCAAAGTGCCAGAACCACCCACCTCTCGATTGCGTCGGATGCGTCATTCCAAGTTTGAAGGATGCCCGCATACGTCCCGAGGTACTGTCCTCTCGGAATTGGATCCTTGGCGTAAACGCCAAAGCCAGTTTCACGAGTCTTGATAACATCGACGGTGACCGTTCTCCCGTACTGTACGACCTTTGACAAGATCAATCATGAGTGGGGGCCAGACTTGTTCAGCGCACCCGATTGCGGCACTCTTTCGCAGTGCATTTACACTTTGAATTACATTCATGAATTTGATTGACCGTGTCCACTTTAAGTCGGCCGCTCTCGTCGTAGGGCGCTGCGTGAGTGCCATGCTTTTGAATGCAGGCGCACGACTCATCTGTGCAGCCGCCGGCGCAGTCGCAACCGACTAAAGTGTCAGTTACAGGGCCTGGAACCACCTTGGCGCGGATAATCTCGTTAGAATAAGTGAACGGCCTTGGGAAGCCACAGCGGTCGACGTTGTTGATGACCGCGACAGGTGGCCCTTCGGAGTCGATATACAATCCTTTCCATCCTGGGTCAAGCCCTGTTCCAGCCCGTTCTGTCGTGTCACGAAATCGCCTGAGTCTCGTGGGGCGTTGGGTGTAGGGATGCCGGGCGGTTGGGAGGACGGGACGGAGGGTTCCTCCCTCTTTCATGACTGTCTGTTACGGGTTTGCAAAAGGGACAGGTCATCATTTGCAGACTTGAGTCGTGCGAATCAATCACCGAACTCGGTTGTGCCTGATCGCTCCGTTGATTCCCCGACAATCTTATCTGATTGAATATCCTGGATTATATGTGTACGAATAGGAGAGAGTCTGGGAGAGTCTCGCTGAAAGTAAGCCCCAACATGAAAGAAGGGGCACATATTGATTGGAGAAACGAAGGTATTGTGAAGTGAAGGCCAATGAGAGTGAGATAGCTTATATTTAGTTGGTCGGAATTCTGGAACATCGAAAGCAAGCCCGCTCAATTCAGTCCTGGCGTGTGGTCAAGTCCACTTCTTCCACCTCATTAAAGACGCAGAGCGCTATAATCGCTGCAGGGAATTGCGTTGGCGGTGTGGAGATCCCAAAGTTAACGCGCCTGGGACGGCACCGGCCATTTCATCCCAATTCGTGCTAGGTCGTTTTACCCTCAGTGATAGGATTTTTGTATTCCGTGACGCTCGGAGTTCGCTCTCGGACGAATTCGTAGGTTCAGTTTTCCATACAGAGTAACCGTACCACCACGTCGTAGTCCCCGTTTGTCACCCTCGTCGTTCTCCTCGTCGTTCTCCTCGCTCTCTCGTCGTCACCGTCTACGTCTATTCGTATTCGTTCTATCAATACACCAATTCCCCACGTAGTCGAACAATCACGCAACTGGTGTACACCTTGCACTTGCGAGTCCTGCGAGTCCTGCTACACCCCAGGTAGGATAGATGCTAGCGAGCTCCTCTAGCCCCCGGAAACTCGTCCACCATGCCGCTGCACAAACGCGGGTAGCGTTCTGCGAACTCTTTGTTGGGGTCCGAAACCAACTAGAGCGCAAGGAACGTTTGGAGACTGTCGATAGCGTGGAGGGGCGATGCTAAACCTACGAGAAACAGGATGGTGTGTAAGTCTGCCATTTTAGCTACTCGTTTACCTCTCACCAGAGCTCTGACCAGTTGATGAACAAGATGAGGACGGGATCAATGAAGACGGGTCGAGTGGTGAAACCGATCACGGGCTTAATGGGAGATATTTCGATCCGGGCCTGGTTGCGTGCGCATCTTCACACCGCGCACGCTCTGTCTGGGAGTCATAGGACTGCAATAGACTGTGACGTTTTCTTTGGCTAATCGCTCAAGGAGATTTAGGCTAGTACGTGGAAAATGAAACACTGGCAGTGGAGCAGTCCACAGTAGACCTATGTACTGATACCGAGTCTGCGGGGCGTCTACATGGCGTCATCTAATCTAATCTAGATAAGATCTCTGAGGTGAGGATGCCTGGGCGCCAAGGCGCCCTGGTACAGCAGGGCTGCGCTCTTCGCCCCGTTCTCAGATTCATAAGGTAAGCCACTGAGGTCTGAGGTCCAAAGAAAGAAAGAAATATCGAGTCGGGCGCTGAGTTTCCTGCCGAATTTATGGATCATGAACATAATATTAATGACAGTGCTGAGCGCTGAGCTACACAGATACTTGCTACAGCCATTATCACTGGTGCCTAGGTTAATTCAAAACGTCAGAAAAAGTGATTACTATAGCGGCGCTGATAGTTGGAAGTGGGGATCCTGCCGTCCATTGATGAATATCTTAATCCCTCCTCCAACCTCTCCAAGATGTGTGAACAGCCCGTCTAGCTCGCTGAGCCAGATAGTTGAGCCCTCGGATGCAGGAATCCAGTACATAGACTTGAACATGGAGTCCCAGATTGCCTGTCGTACAAGACGCTTCAAAGTCGAGCAGAGCGCAGTACTATTCGACAGTTCGATCCATTTTATGTAGTATTCGCATTGGAGGAGCCGGGGATCTGGAGAGACGTCGGTTGTCCCGTAAGGGAAGAAATAAGTGAAGGTCTTGGCCCATTCCTCAGCAGTGGCGTGCTTGAATTGAATCGCTCGAAACAGAACCCCCAGGTCATGATTCTTGAAGATGCCACAACTCTTCTTCCATGCTGACTCTGGGTCCGCCTTGGCTAGTGGGCAGCTCTCCAAGATCGTGGTAACGCCAATCCTCCAGCTTTCGATGAAGTAGGACACATATTCCGCAAGGAAGGGATCATGCGTGGCGTCCGGTCCGTCCCAGTGGGGCCGCAAATCGAAGTGGGGGTAGACTGGGGATTTGTAGAACTGGTGGGACTGAAACGGGGAGAATGATGGCCTCGCGGCGCGAAAGTTGCGGCGTCCAAGTGGTGCGGGAAGAGGTATTGTCCGTTGCGGAAGGGGGCCATTGGGGAGCACGAAGGATTCAATGAGAAGGCGGGGTCCGTAGCTCAGAAAATAGTCAGGGACGCCTGCGGGACTGTAGTTTTGAACATCGTCGAAGTGCGGAACATCGAAATGATCAACGCCTTGGATAGACATGGACTTCAGAGAAAACACCCCACTTCCAGTCTCCACAGACAGTGGGACTATTCCACGTGCGTATCGACTGAACGGCCCTCCGTGCAGCGTATCCACGAGCCACTGCACTGTCGCGATAACAATCAGAGACTGGTCGAGGCGCCGGGACAGAAACAGAGCGTTCGTTCTTTGGAGCTCGACTATGTAATCGAGCGCGCAACATCGAAGAGCCTTCCATTTACTGAGTAATAGGAATTACGTTAGTTCGCATATATATAACGTGAACGGAACCAGGGCGTACCAGATGATATCCGATTCAAAGCAGTAACAAGACAACTTTAGAGCATTTTCATCGATGGAAATAAGGGCTCCGTGTGCCCCGCCAAGGGGAACAAGGACCTTGGCTTGTGCAGTCATGTCCACCGTCCTGCCGTGGTGAATCAAAGACAGCTGGTTGAGGAACGATATAGAACCCTCAGGGCGATTGACGATGTCGAAGACAGAAATTCCGTCGCTCGTACCCTCACCCGATCGCACCACGTGAAGAGGCTCATCCACAACTGCGAGCTCGACGAATGGCCGATTTTTCGCCGGATCGTCGTACTCGAGCTCGCTTCCTATGCGACATGCGGAGGCTTCGGTAAGATTCGCCACTGGGAACACTTGATAGGCCGCAGATAAAGCCGGAAGGGAAAGTCCAGTAACCTCTTTGTAAGCAGTAGCGTGTCCGTTGGTCCTCCATACAACCGAGCCACCCTTGACGGAGAGCGCTAATACGACTTCGATGAACCACAAGTCCCCGGTAGATCCATCCCCCAAGAAGGCCCTTGGGGGTAGGTGGTATCTTGCAAGATACGAGTCCAGATTACTCGAGGCTTGCCGAAGGTCGAGTTCATGCGGTTCGGACTGTCCGCGGACGACGTGGACGAAGTGAAGGTTCGCCAACCAAGGCAAACCGGTGCTCCTCGCTTTGTACTGGACGGCGCCAGAGAAATGGGGAAGGTTTGCTTCCGTGATAAGGGTGGTGTTGAGCTGTCCAGAAAGGCCATCGGCTGTAGGCTGCAGGACTTCTGTCCAAAAGACACGGTACTCTTCAGCCGTCAGGCCGCGCGTCGGCCTGGTGTCTGAGTAAAGGTTGAGGAATAACACGTGGACCTCAAGACCGGGTTCACAGGTGCCCAGGATCGTACTTGGAATGTCTGGGACAGCCACACGTCTCGCTCCCTACGATATTAGACAATGGTGAGTAAGCCATTATTACACTCATGACCCAGATACGTACTTGATTGGTGTCCAAGGTCAGCATGACCTGCATGCCCGGGTGGAGCCTCTTCGAGCAGGATAGAGTCGTATCCAAAACCAATTCCACCCCTCTCGGGACGATGGTCTGGCATACCCCAAAAATAGAGCCGTAGGACCGCTGTAAAGTACAGGGCGATGATGTCGTCATCTCGTTTGGACCATAATCCAGTTGTATGAAAGTCCCTTCCGTGTCGAAGGAAAAGAGTGAACGAGAGAGGGTCTTTGACAGACCTGCGTTCCGCAAAGCCGTGAAGCATCCGCGGACGTAATCCGAGAAAGGCATCAGTGAGCGACTTGCAGGAGCGCGAGGTGAGGTAGGTCCAGCGGAGCTATCTGGCTGTCTGTCGGCAGTACCAGGAGGTGCAGTGAGGCCGAGTTGCCTGAGCGCTCGGTTCAAATCCGAATTAGGCGAAGTCCAAAACTCCATGGTGAGAGGATTCGGAGAGGAGGGGACGGTGGTACGGCGGGTTCTCTGAGGTAATGGCAGAGGCGAGGAGACTGAGACTGCCANNNNTCAG
>JANDKE010001552.1:0-13816 GCA_027627275.1 Coprinellus aureogranulatus | reverse complement strand
AGCGCAGTCGGCTTGGGAGGCTTTGGGGCATCCACATCAACCGGGCGACCAACAGCCCCCATGGCACAAGCCACGGCGACGAGCGAAACGAAGACACCCTTGAGCTGCATTCTGGCGATGCGGAAGAGACTCTGAAGCTTGACTTGTCGAGCTGGAGCTGAGGTCTCAAGGCAGGTACATCCTCCCTTTTATAAGACGGTAGAGCTCTAAGATTAACGCATTCGTCCGTTGTTTTGCCCTAGATTCTGCGAGCCATTGACGCAGTTGGGACTCTACTTCGTGAGTAGCTCACTGTGACGGGCCCTTGGTTCTTCCTTTGCTATGTGGCCATCTACTCGAAGACGCTGGCAAGTTCTCAGCCTATCCTTTGAATCAAGGCCGCCGACCCGGAGTTTCTGGAGAAGCTGAGACTCTGCCGTCCGAATCTCGGGTTCATTCCTGGTATTATCCTTCCTCGACGCGATATTGCGACAAGTTCTCATAACCTATTGACGTACAGGGTACGTCTAACTGGACTGGGTGTTATTTTTGGTGCTCAAACAAGTTCTATTCTTGGACACCCGTCTTTTCGCCGTATTTAGCCAGGCATGGAATGGGGAAGGCAATTGCGGTGCTTCAGACTTCCTCATTCGAAGGTGAGCAAGGCTTCTTGGAAAGCGGCGGGACCGAGAGCGAGACAGGCGAGTCGTAGTACAGACATTTTTGCAGCCACGAACCTTTCTCCAGTGCTCTACGAGATCGATGTCAATGGTTGGCATCCTCTGAAGATCTTGTCCATTCGACGGCATTTATTCGGTCGTGCAGCATGTCCAGACCGTAAACGTTCGGGGCAGTGGGTCCAGGGTGGCCCAAANNTTGCCTGAACGGTACCGCACCGATCGTTTTCTTCACCACAATACCTTCCGCCGAGAATCGGTCTTCAACTCGCTTCTCCAAGTGGCAACATGATGCCTTCTTCTGGCGTTGAATTGCAACCAGGTGACCCGTTCTACGGAAGCCCGACACCTTCGAATCGCGCGGTCCCGAACGTTTCGACCCCGGAGAAGGTAGGACATGATAGTCCTTGGATTTTCCAGAGCGGAGTAACGCGAAGGAAGCGCGTTGAAANCAGCAGAAGAAGTCCCCATTGCGNGACCGGACCTGGTGCGCAGCAGNGNATGACGTTTAGAGCCGTTGCGGTCCCTTCAAGTNGGCTTCGATGCTGCCCTGGTTCTTCGTTGTNGCATACCGGGAAAGCGACGTCTTCCCGAGNTTTCGTTCTTTATTGCTTCTCCGGAGCCGTAAGTTAGCAAAGGTTCAACATACGCAAAAAAAGAANNNAAGATTANACAGAAAGANATNCNGACAACTGGGAGGATAACGGCCTAGGAAACTCGGCTAGAACATNTCTATCCACGAGAAGCATCGGGTNAGAGCCCTGCAACCTCGTATATCTTCGCTCTATCAGCGCTCTCATCCACAAGTGATTTGAAGAGGCTTCCNTGTCTCTCAAGCAAGTCTTTCGGCGGTGCGAACTCAACCTGGACAAACCAATCGCGTTAGTCTATGAGAGTGGGAGGTAACAATTGACTCACGATGCGACCAGTATCCAGTACCATCTGCAACGAGGANTTAGTCTCGCCCGGATAGCAGCCAAAATNGATACTTACTATGCTGTCTGCGTCTACGATTGTCTGGAGTCGNTGGGCGATTGTCAANACGGTAACATCANACCCCAATTCTTTGCGGAGAGTATTCTGAATGATTGCGTCTGTCTCATGGTCTNNAAGGAGTCGATCAGTATGCCGCAATATCGCGCCNATATAGNATATGTACCNATCGCGGATGTCGCTGCAAGAAAAANATNAGTTTGTGCTNAACGGAGGNGACGTGGAAGTGCACACCTTCGTCCAGAATCAGCAATTTGCTTGACCTGATCATAGCCCGAGCAAGAGCGATAATTTGCCGCTGCCCAACAGAGACGTTNGCACCACCGCTAGCGATGCTGCTGTCCAGCTTNAGGCGACCCTCCCCAGATACGTTACTCGAAGCATAGAGCCCAGATGCCCTCAAGGCAGCATTGAGCGTTGCATCGTCGTACTCGTCAAAGGGATCCAGATTGTAGCGCAAGGTGCCTGTGTCACTTTAGAGAGCGCAGACCAGAAACACGTCGCAATGCTTACCATTCAATAACTCAGGCTACGGAGTGGAATCAGTAAACGATTATGAACATGTGATGAGCACAACCTACCAGCTGAGGGATGATTGTTATCTTCGAACGAAGTGCGTCAAGGTTGACTTTGTCTGTTGCTAGTCCGTCCAGATAGACCGTGCCTTCAGTGAAGATCAACCGTAGCAAAGCCAGCGTCAGAGAACTCTGTAGAGCATGGGCTCAGCTCGGCTCGCTTTTACAAGGCATGAAACAAACCTTCCCACTTCCAGTCCTTCCCACTACACCAATTCTTGAACCTGACGGCAGATGGAAAGTCAGGTCATGCAGGACCGCAGGCCCAGTCTGTTGTTGATGAGTGTAGACCGCAGAATGGGCTCGACACGTACTTACCCGGGAGTATCGCGCCGTCAACTTCTCAACTCTGACATCCCCGCTTGCAGGCCACGCAGCAGGTGGCTTCCCTTGTTCAGTCGGTTTCTCCTCCTGTTCAATCTCCAGATACGAGACAATCCGCTCCATACTGCGGGTAGGATGTAAGCGATTTTATACCACACCAAGCAGCGACTCACTAACCTATTCGCCTCGACTTGACACATGTTATATAGCCTGACCACATACAAGATCATGAAGCAGAACTCTACAGACCTGTTCAGCGAGAATCCCACGTTCGCTGCACTGACAGTCTTCGAGTATGCGAGGTACGTTGCGAGCGATGCCGTGAACAAAGCACCTAGAGAATCGATACGGACCGCCACCCAGCGGTTCAGGTCGTAGTTCAGGCGCGACAATCTCACGTAGTGGTCGATGCGCCTCAGGGATTCTTGCTTGAACATGGCTTCGGCGCCATAAGCCCGTATTGAAACTACACACGAGGACATTCAGGTACTGTAATCAGCTCAAAAGGGGACTGTTGCGCACCCAAACCCGCCATGGCCGCCCCGAAGTGAGCAACCATTGGCGCTTTGGCATTACTAGACATTTTCGTCAGAACAGTCTGGAACGGTGCACGGGATCATGATGCTTACCTTGTCTCTCTTTTGACGGAGAGCTGGGCTTTGAGGTACATGCTCCCGATATACATCCCAATGCAAGCAATGAATAACCCGGGAATGGTGAAGATTGGGACGAAGAGAACTGCTGACACGAGATCGATCGCCATCTGTATGCTCTGGCTCGCCAAACCTTCGAGGTACCACATCAGCACTCCGTCGATGGATCGGATATCTTGGGTCATTCTCGTTATGATGCGAGATACAGGAGTCTCGTCGAGCCACCTTGGCGTTGTTAGCTGTGGATGGTACAATGAGACAGGCAGACTATACCTCAACGTAGTGCCTAGGATGGACTGCGATAGCATCTTGTGGATTACCCGCGAAGACCTCATGGTACCATGGACAAACCATAGATCTCGGCAGTAAAAGATCACCACAGCGGCGAGCATGATCGCTGCATACATGTTCATATACCTGCGTAAGGTTAGCCGGAAGCGCGATGGACAATGACTGAGAGACCCTCACCAAACATTTGGAACATCACGAGCAGGCATGCGCTCATACTGAGAGCTCCAGTCTCCTAGAAACCAGGTACTCAAACTCTGTAGTAGGTACTGAGAGATAGGACCCATAAACCAGAGAGTGAAATAGAAAGCTGGGTGGTCTCCACCCATGGCTTTCAACAGTGTCCTCAGCGCTCCCCACTTAACACTCCCCTCTTGCACTTCCTCGGCGATGATCAGCTTCCCACCAGGTTTAGTGACCCCTTCCAGTTGCTTCTCTTGTTCGTCAGTTGGGTCCGCTGGCTCTCCAGCTTGTAACGCAGGCTCAGTGCTGAGAAAGGCTGAAATGTCCTGGGTACGACTTGAAACGACCCCATCGTTGTTGACAGTAACTATGAAGTCGGCGATCGGACCGGCGAGAGCGACGTTGTGCGTCTTCGCTCCAACTGTCAGGAGTCTAATCCGCTTTGCATAGAATCTAAGCACTCACGACAAGAAGGACGGTTCGTCCTTGGACAAGGTCTCCCTTGAAGCAATTGTTCACAATCCATTTAGCCCTGAGAAGCCATCAGATCGGCGCATCCTGACCACCAGTAAAGCTAGTAAAGGCTGGTACTCACGTATGGACGTCAAGTGCGGCGAGAACATCATCCAGTAGAATGATCTGTGAATCAGAGTAGATAGCTCTTGCCAACGTCAACCGGGCCTTCTGACCGCCACTAGTAAGGGTTCCATAAGTCGGAAGCAATCTGATGGTTGAGGAGCCAACCTCAGTGTTATGCCTCGTTCTCCTACTTCTGTCTCATCCCCCGCTTCAAACAAATCTAAGTCTTTCTCCAAGGCGCACTGCTTCAAGACTGCGGGACTGATCTCAGTTTCGCTGTCCATGGAAAATTGAGATACGCACCTTTCCGATAGCGCTCTTCGTTGTAGGGCGTGTTAAAGAGAATATTCTGCTTCACGGTTTCGTTCTCGACCCAAGACTCTTGTACAGCGAAAGATACACCACCGTCGCGAGGAAGGTTGAAGGCGGAGTCAGGGTGAGTTGGTGAGAAATGCATTTCACCCAGAAGTGCCATGAGAAGCGAGGTCTTTCCAGATCCTGTTGGCCCGATGATAAGATTGATTTTCCCTTGCGCAAACTCAAGTTTCCCGGGAACGCTCAGCCTGAATTGGGAGGACGGAGTCGACGAAGCGGAGGAAAGATCAGGACTCCAGGTGAAGGATGCGTTGCGGAAGCCAAGATAGTCGGCGGGCTCTTCGTGTGCAAGTGCATTGGATTCTCCGTTCGCGGATTCTGAGTATCGGTCAAGGAATTCTGTTTCCCTGAAGAAGGCGTCGAAACGATCCAACGAGACTTTGCCTAATGTCAAAGTGCATTACTTATGTGACCGCCGGTAATTTGAAGGACCAAAGCTACCTGAAATGAAGGCAGAGAGGACCATGTTGCACCGAGCTAACTCATTCCTCATCGTGTCGAAGAGGATCATACTTGGGAAAACGAGGGCGGCTACCAGAATCCTTCTTGTCAGTAAAGAGATTACGACAGTCACAACAAGCTCAATTCGTACCTGTCAGTTCTTCCTTCATGATCAGGGTCAACGTTGCGTAGCTAGCGAGCATCGCGAATGTCGGTATGCCGTGACTGATCCGCCAGTCAGCCCGAGAGTTACAACAGATGCTGAAGAAACCTACCTAATCGCGGAGATCGCAATATAGAACAGCTATATCAGGGTGTCAGTCGTACGAGACGCATACAAGAGGACCGGACTCTGACCTTCGTCTTCCAAACCCATCCTAGTTCGCCTTCCCTGCGCTCATCTATCTTCTGCTGTATCTGTCGCTCCCACCCGAACATCTTGATCATTCGGAGTACATTCATGGCTGGAGAAGAACGTCGTTGAGAGGGTCTCTGATAGGCGTTGCTCTCTTTCGCAGCGTACCTTCCACCACGGTAGTCGTGCGCTGATCTGTGCTTTTCATTTTCTCGGCTTCAAAGCCCTGCAATTTCGCTGTCAAGTACCCGGGTACCGTAAGTGTGAGGACAGTCATGGTCCCCAGTCCGACGAATGCACTTATCGTGGAATCATTAGCGCAAGCAATCGAAAAAAGTGGTCGACTGAGACACATACCTCCATCCCAGCAAAATGTAGAGGAATACTGTGCACCCAATGATCTCGACGGGGAGTAGCCATACTGCAGTGGTCTCAGCACTTCGAACGCAGACGAAACGAGACATAAGCAACTTACCCAACAGCAGGAAATCGCGAGCAGTGCTTATGTTCGCTAAGTCAACAGTGATCAAGTTATTCAACTTGCCAATGAAGCTCGATGTGTCGCCTTTTGGCTTCTGTTCTTCTCCCGGAGCGTCCTCAGGGGCCGGTTCTCCTGCCGGGACGAGAGTAGCGCTGTCAGAGTTGGAGTCGACCTCTTCGCCCTCCTGCCGCTGATTCGCACCCTCTGGGCTAGCCGTCGGCTCTATCGGGGAGTCTGCCTTGATACGGATGCGAAGGCTATGGTCAAAGGTGAGTTGAGTCAAAGTCGACTCAATCAGAACAAAAGCGCGATTCATAGTCTTAACGGATGCATGGAGGCCGATAGATCCTATGATCGGGGATGCCAGAAGTAGGAGCAGCCAGAACCCAAGCTTTACTCCGGATGTGGGCGCGCGTCCAGATTCAAGGATGCTACATAGAGTTCGTGTCATCTTGGAAAGCCATTGAGAGAGAAGATTGCCCACCCCAGAAGTTTATTGATCGCTAAGGGCGTAGTGAAATTGGAAGCAGCGTGAATGCTCATTGCGACGATACCCCAGAACAAATCGGAGCCTAATTCAACACAATCAGAAGGCCTTCAGAGAGAAACAATAGCTGGCTCTGACCGAATATCCTTAGGAGACCGAAGAAGATATGGCGACCTTTTCTTATCTTATACGGGTCAAGATACTGGGGTCTGCTTAGCCTTGCGAACTTGTGCCATGAAGTGTGTTCTCTCACCGGAAGGGCGCGCCCAGCCACAACTTGCGCTCTGTCGTAATCAGCCATAGGCGGTAGCTGTTCAACGGGAAGATGTGTCGTCTTGTTTGCGGCAGTGATGGTTGGAGTGAGATAACTGTATGTGTATGACGACCAAAGTGAAGCTAGCTGTTCTGGGTGGGGCGTCGTGACAGCCCCTTCGCCAGCCTGCGGTGGTGTGTACCCTTTCGGAATGAAAAACGGGACAATTATCGCGGTGAATACAAGCACCCCAATCTTCGCCCAAAGGATGCTGCCTTCTTGCCCATCCAAAGAGACGCCGCCGTGCATCGCTAGAGGCCAGATATCGCGCAACGCGTAAACGCCAAGTTCAGAGAGTAGGGTAGTGATGTTGATCCGGACGAGTAGTGTGCGCCATTCAGAGGTGAGGAGGGCTGTGATAGCCAACACCAAGGAATAGAGCTACAAGGGAGGATCTTCAGTCCAATTCCCAGAGAGATAGGCTGGAATCGCTCACGTTTGCAGCTAACAATGACGAGTATGGGTCTCTGATCAGAGAATACAACCCTCCAAACAGCCATGGGCGCGATTCTCCCTTGCCCGGCGCGTTCTTAAGGGCGCTGACCAGAGATAGGGCAACCAAAGCAATGCATCCCAAAATCCTTGCGACCATGAATGCAGTGATCGTGACCCCGCCGTTTCGTTCGACGAGGGACTTCCGTCTGCCTTCATCAACTGGACCCGTCACGTCGGCGGTACCATTGCGCCTCTTCGAAGCCGCAATTAAACCAATCCTCCAAACCAATAGAACTATGGAGAAGCTGGCAACAACTGAAGGGAGGAACAGCCATCTCTTGTCACTTCATAGTTCCGTTAGAGCCTTGCGGACTGTCGCGAATACTTCGGACTCACTCGATAGGCCATATCCTCCCTTTGATGCTCGGCCCTCCTGCTGCAAGCGGCCACTGCTCGACCTGAGTAGAATCGTACCAAGTCAGCCCAGCCATCTTCACGTAGCAGGTAAGGTTGTGAGGGCTCGTGAAAATGCGGGGGTATCGCGTCAACAACGCTGCTTTCTTTCAATTCGCATGCTTTAAGAACCTTTTCAGCATCAAGTCCAGGGTTTCACGGTCATATGGTGGGTGGGGAGTTACGTTCGGGGCCGCTCGGTCGCGAGCAGCGAGCATGTGTATGGATTCCAGTCATAATTCAGGTGCAAAGTACGCAGGTACGCAACTGGGAGTGGTGGTGGTGATGATGGTGGGAGAGAACAGGGGTAAAGCGCGTGGACTGTGTTCGCGTGCGGCGGATCAGCGGGGCCGGCTCGCCCTGCCGCTTATCTGATTCTTATCTTATCTTGTACCCTCTAGTACGCCAGGTCAAGAAGAGGTCACAGACTTTAAGGTACGATTATCAGAAGTTCTGTCCAGATAGGGTTCATTTTTCTATACAAACATTCCCGAGTACTCTACTTGTGTCTCCGAGTCCCGTGGATGAGATTTCTGAGACTGATACTAATAGGAGGTCGAGTAGATGCAGTCCAGCGCACTACTATGAAGATTGACCCCTCGATCATTCGAAAGTGCAATTATTTGGTAGCCCCTTTTCCTTCAGCCTTCTCCTTCCTAGCCAGACGCCTGTTTATGATCGCCTGCTGGAGTCCCTCACCAACCTTGGCCCACTTCTCCGAGTAGTCCGGCGCAATTCCGTAGTCCCCCACCTTCCAAGTCTCGATTTTGTGCAGCCTTGGGAAATGCAAGCCAAGGAAGTCTGTGACGTCCTCAGTAGAAACGATTGGGGAGTTCCCAACCTTCAGGTGCACCAAGCGTCTGATGGGTTTCTCCAATATCAGCTTGCCGGGAGTGGGCATGTCATTCATTGCGTCGAAGTTCAAGCCAAGGCCCCAAAGCTTCGGACAGGCAGCAACGAGGCGGACAACGTCCTCAAGGGTGATACGAGGTTGTCGATATGGAGGGTAGTTCGTGCTGAGATCCACGAACTCAACGGATTTCCAAGCCTGAGGGATGCCTTGCGCGACGTCCTTTGTCAGCCATAACCCATGAGCGAACGACAGCTCCACTGTTTTCAGATTCTTGAATCTGAAGAGCGGCGTTATATCAATGGTTTCCAGGGGATCTTCTGCGTCAGGCTGGATAGGGAAGAGAGGGGTGAGTTCACCGGGGCCGAAGTAACTGCTGTCTTCCAAATCGATCCATAAAAGCGTGTCCGGGTTGCAATGGCTGTTGGCGAGCGTGACCACTGCCTGCCATTTCGACAAGAGGCCCTTGAAGTTTTTTCTGCTTGCCTGGACGGTGTGGGGTGGGGCATGGCTAATTGAAAGCAGCTGAAGGGGAGTGGTCGGGGGGATGTGCTGGATGATGCCGTAGAAGTGCTCCATTTCGACGGAAACCAGGCTCAGGATCCGCAGTGCCCGAAAGGACGCGTAGGTGAGAAGGACCGAAGGAGGTGGGATGATGCGGGGACCTATGTCGTTTAGGCGTAAATTCTGGAGGTTAGGCAACGATGCTACGTGAGCCAAAGCATCGGCCGGAAGATTAGGAATACTGAGCGCGTGTAAATCGTCGAACTGGCGAATATATGGCACCAAAGAATCGCCTCCATCTGTGATCGTGGTAGCAAAGCCCCAAGTAAGGCGCAGCTCTTTCAAGTCTGAATGTCGGTATTGACTTGAGATTGAAGAGAAGACATCTCGATGGCTTTCATACTGGGACAAGAGATGAATTCCAAGGTGCTTGAGTCCGGGTGATAGGAATAAGGGAATGGAGCAAAAAAGGTCGTTGTAGGCCTGTCCGAGGAATTCCGAGTACCAATCGAGATGCACCAAGTTAGGAGTAAGAATACCAATATCCATATTCACGTTGAGAACTTCAAGGAAAGACGGTTGTACATCATGTCCCTCCACCCTTTGGAGGCGCAAGACGCGAAGTCGAGGGGCGTATACACTTCTGAGCCTTTCTATGTGTTCGAGCTTGAGAGGTGCCACAACCTACGGTGGTAGTGCCATATGGTGTTGAGATCCAAAGGCTCAAGGTGAAATATCGAGATGCACTCACTGTCTTCTCATCTTTATCATTCGTCCCAAGTACCTCCTCCGGAAGCGTGTATAGGAGGGGAACCAAAGAGGACAGCTCGCACCACAGAACGTCAAGCGCTGTATCTGTAAACCGCCGGCAAGTAAGAGCCGTGTGGAAGAGGTCCGTCTTATCTAGCATGTTGCAGACAATGCGGAAGACCTCAGGGAGCTGAAGACATTGGTGCATGGTCACGGTGAGA
This sequence comes from Coprinellus aureogranulatus, assembly GCA_027627275.1. NCBI lineage: Eukaryota > Fungi > Basidiomycota > Agaricomycetes > Agaricales > Psathyrellaceae > Coprinellus > Coprinellus aureogranulatus. Next base: position 3,900 of record JANDKE010001552.1, on the reverse strand, counting down.
TGGCTGTTCGGAAGCAACTGCCAGCGGCAGCAAATCTCATAATATTTGCCAAACGAATCGGGTGACATGCGGGCGAACATTTTGTCACACGGCATCAGCCTCGCTCAGCGTCAGTGAGTTGGGTGCGTACAAGCTGTGCATCTACGCTATGAACTTGCGATGAACAATCAGGGTATCTGCGTGTTCGTAAAAGAATCCGCGTGTGGTCCGTAAGTAAGCCTTGAGCATCCAGTGTCAAAGGTCCTCTACAATACGAAGGGAATAATAGCCTTCCTATTCTTCGGATACCTGTCCCCAAACCGCTCCTTGTACCACGCATGTCCTTTAATGGCCCGCGGCAACATCGTAAAGATCTCGTTCAAGAAGAATATCCAGGGAGGGGTGAGGGTGATCGCAAACATCTGGGATGGTTGCTGGATGATGTCCTTCCAAGTGAGGGGGTTAAGGAGAGGGAGTAGGGTGTCCTTGAGGGCTGCGAAAATGATCCCTGCGGCAGCGAAGAGGGTCGGCGCGTTGCGGAGGGCTTGCTCGTCGATGGGAAGGGGAAGGGGCGATGCAGCGAGCGCGAAGCCGAACCATTCGATCCACTCGCAGAAGTAGTTCGGGTACGAGATGTATTCGTACAGGAGGCCGCTGGGTATTCCGTAGTGCTCTCCAGCCTGGGCGGGCTTGTCCCCTGGTTTCCTCTCCGCGGCGTCCTTCTCCTTCTTGACTTGAGCTTTCCTGCGAATGTCGAGGAGGATTTCATCGTGTACAACGTTTCCAATGAACCCTATTCCCCACAGAAGGATCCCAATCCGGAATGTTGGCCTGTCGAACGCGTACTACCCGCCCAAGTAGATGCGAGCGTATGGGCTCGAGAGGAAGGACCCCATCAAGTATCCATTGCACAGATTGAACGCTACCCCCGCGATTGTGACGATGACATGGGTCTTGGATCTTGAAGGCGTCCTCAGGGGACTGAGAAGCGCGCGATTGAGGTAGTGAATTAGGAAGAGGGTGACGAGAATGCCTTGTGGCGAGAACGCGTCGGGAAGTGGGACGTGGTAGAATGATAGTGGGGATTTCTTGAGGGCGAAGAAAAAAGTGATGGGTGAGACGAGCTCCATGAATATCCATCCCTTTATCCCGTCGATCATGAACGCCTGCGAGTTGAACCATTCAATGGGGTGTCGCGCGTGCTCCGTGGGCGTGAAGCGACCGAATGGCGCGTTGATCACGAAGAGAACGACCATTGCGAGGCTACACACGAGGGTGAACCATTTTCGCAGAGAGTCGTAGGCCTCCAGTGGAATGTTGCGGGTATTGAGCTTCATGGGATCCCTCGCCATGATTGTGGTTCGAGAAAGAGATACACTCACGCCCATGACGTTTCAGTTCGTTTAGGCGCTCGCACGATTCGGTATCAATTGTGCCGCGAGCTTCAGGCGCTCCGAAGAAGACCCGAAGGTCAATTCAATAAAGGTTTTGTAAAGGTTTTACGAGAGTATACACACACAAAGGATCAGCGTTCAGTCAAGACATAAAAGGAGCGATAAAGTAATCAGGTCGAAGAGGCACGCTTTTTGGCCGCAGCCTCGTACAGCTTCTCCTTGTCTCCGCTCGCATCAACGAAAGCTTTGAATACGCCCTTGGGTTTCTCCAGGAGTTCCGCAGGCGACGCAAATTCAACCTGGAGCAGTATTAGCCTCAACGCACATCTTGCTATCTGAATGGCTCACGATGTATCCAGCATCCAATACGAGGATCCTGTCCGCGTCAATGATCGTTTGAAGACGGTGCGCGATAGTCAGGACGGTCACATCGGAGCCTAGCTCTTTGCGAAGGGTACTCTGGATGACATTGTCTGTCTCATGGTCGATGGCGGAAGTAGCTGAGCGGCGAAGCAAGTGAGTATTGGGTACGCCCAAGTGAAAGCGGATTGCTCACCTTCATCCAGGATCAAGAGCTTGCTGGACCTGAGAATCGCTCTCGCAAGAGCAATGATTTGACGTTGACCCACAGAAACATTCGACCCTCCACTAGCAATGTTGCTGTCCAACGTGAAACGGGTTTCGCTTGACTCATTTTCGGATGAGTAAAGTCCAGAGGCGCGGAGGGCATCGTTGAGCGTCGCATCGTCGTACTCGTCGAACGGGTCGAGGTTGTGCCGCAGCGTACCGCTGAGCAGTTCAGGGACCTGGGGGATGATGGTGATCTTAGAGCGGAGTGCGTCGAGGTTGATGTCCTTTGTATTTATGCCGTCGAAGTATACCGCGCCTTCAGTGATGATGCATCGTAGTAGTGCCAACGTTAGACTGCTCTTCCCGCTGCCCGTCCTCCCGACCACTCCGACGCGTTCTCCGGAGCGGATGCCGAAGGTCAGACCATGAAGGACAGCAGGGCCGTTTACGGAGTATCGAGCTGTTAGGTTCTCAACTCGTATATTACCACTCATCGGCCAAGCAGCAGGAGGCTTCCCCTGTTCGGTCGGCTTGGGTTCTTGCTCAACCTCTGTATATGCCACAATCCTCTCCAAGCTACCGATCACAATCAGAGAAAATGCGATGCAATTGCTGTAGCTGCAACTCACCTATTACACTGAACCTGGAACATGTTGAAGATACGGACAAACCACAGAATGACACTGCAGAACTCGACTGCCCTGTTGAGCGAGAACCCTACATTTGCCGCACTGATATTGCTGAAGTACGTGAGGTACGTAGCGAGGGATGCAGTGAAGATTGCTCCGAGCACGTCGATGCGGACTGGAAATTTCAAAGGGGTGGGTGAGCCGGAGAAGCACGCAGCATGCAGAGGCGTAGAGACTCACAGTTTATCCACCGGTTTAGGTCGTAGTTCATTCGAGAGATCCGAATGTACTGGTCGAGGCGCTTTCTCAATTCAGCTCGGTATGCGGACTCTGCGCCTTATGCTCGCAGAGACACTGGTGACACTTGGCTCAGACGCCGTGTAGCATACCCAAAGAGCACACTTACCAAGACCCGAAGCCGCAGCCCCAAAGTGCGCCAGCATAGGCGCTTTAGCATTACTGCAGAACCCGAGATCAGTGCCTCGTCAATATCGTGAGCATCAACTGAACAAACCTCATTTCTCGCCTCACAGACAACTGCGCCTTGAGGTACTTGCTTCCAATGTACATACCAAGTGCAGCGATAAAGAGACCAGGGAGGGTGAAAAGAGGAACGAAGATGACCGCAGACGCCAAGTCTACGATCATTATCAAGAAGGTAATTAGGAGACCTTCGAGTTCGTTCATGAGTGGCCCGTCGACGCAGTCGATATCGACGGTCAAGCGCTGGATGATGCGTGAAATTGGCGTCTCGTCAAGCCACCTTCAAATAGAATCAGTGAAAAGCTGCGTTATGAATGTCAAATGCGGGATTCACCTCAACGTCGTCCCAAGGATTGACTGTGATAGAACCTGATGAATTGTCCTTGAGGCCCTAATCTGCCCTAGGAGATACCATACATCTTTGCACAGGAATAAAACCAATGTGATGAGCAGCAGGAGCCCGTACATCCCGATATACCTGTATCGCCCCGAGATCAATCCTCAAAGGCCAATGTGTACGAAACGAAACTCACCTTAGGACGGGAATGTCCTCAGGAGCATGGTTCTCGTACTGACCACTCCAGTAACCCAAGAACCACAGGTTAAAGCTATGCATGCAATTCTCCAATATTGACCCCCCAATCCACAGGGCAAAGAACAAAGTGACATGGTCACCACCTAGAGCCTTGAGGAAGAATTTGATAGGCTTCCATCCGACAACACCTTCCTGTATCTCTTCGGCGACCACGAGCTTCCCCGCAGCCTTCTGTGCGGGTTTCTCATCAGCGGGAGTGTCGATGACGTCTTCCCCGGCTTCGATGACTTCTTCGTCGTGTTTGAACTCG
>JANDKE010001551.1:0-13817 GCA_027627275.1 Coprinellus aureogranulatus | reverse complement strand
CTCTCAAGAGGCCTCCCCGTTGTCCCAGCCCCTGGGCGGTGTCAAGCAAGTGGGCAGGAGCTGGGTCTGGCACTAGGTGCATATAGACGTCACCTCTTCAAGCGTTTCAGGGCGTCTGCAACCGACGCGTTCGACGTTAACCTCGCGACACCGAAACGAGGATTGCTCAGTATACGTGGTGGTGGATGCAATGGAATGTTGCGATGGTGTCGCTCGTCATACCGCGTCTCTCCCGGATATGGCGTTAGGAACGCTCATTCTATACGGTGCGCACGGCTTCCAGCCAACCACGTCACTCGGAATTGACGTTGAGCTTCATAGGTCCCGGAACGAAGCGGTCGACGCGTCGGAGGCGAGCAGTGGGAGGAGCAACTCGACTCTACCCCAACCGGTAGCGTCGGTGGGAGCTGGGCGCAAGACCGTCCAGACTATACGCGACACCAACCCAACTTTACCCAGCTACGGGTCNGNGGAGAAAGGCCGACGACNTCCTACCTGGTNCTTATCTCTACCACAAGGTCANNACTTGCTGGTAACTGCGACACCTTNGACGANCNTGAAGAACGNGNCNNCNCANNCNCCGCGACTCAGCATNGTCNCNACTGCGCATGCCNCNCCTCTNTTCAACNCCGCANCAACTCGCCCAACAGTTCCATCTCCGAAGNNCNGTNGANNCAGCNAGAAGGACTTCNGTTAGCNTNCNNCNNCNGNCGAACCNAGTCAAGAAGCAANAGGGNCAAGANGCNTTATNCCANCTNGTNCAGCGCCTCAANCCNAANAGCNTACGCACAGACNACATNNTCGGAGTCTGATATCGACGAAATNGTTCTTCTCTATCGTTCNTGCCNGCTGNNCGGATCCNTANGAGGCTTGTCGGGAGAAGACTTTACAGCATTGGTCANAATATNCGGGATATACTCAGCCTCNAGNCGNGTNCCNTCCATCNTACGGCAGAGAGTGAACGTTTCGAAGGTGGNGGGGAAGGANAGGAANCTATNTTGGANCTTCATAGTGGANGTCATGAAGGACAGANGNCAANTCTTAGGGGACTTCTGTGACGGANGCNGAACGNTACTGGCGTTTTCAGGGTNTAGTACACCTTCTGAGAGAGAAGANTGCCCTGACAGGTGCGTTCTCAAGTTCTCCCGCTTNTGGANCCCCGCTAACCCGAGNGTCCAGAACCNTCCCTCAACACTGCAANACTCATCACAGAAGACTANGAAGCTCTGCGCCGAACCATTGCGGATGANGCATTNCANTTGGATNATTTTCGTGNNACCCTCGTGTCTNGAACCACGTTCGACNTNTCGAAGGCNGCGGGATACCTGTGTGANTACTTCGAATCCCGGGTTCACCCATCGCAATCATCTGCCCTGGNGTTCTGGCGGTTCTTNCGGCAGTACGGTGCGAGGATNCCGCCCTCTATCCAGAAGCGCTTTCTTGCAATTGTCACGAGGGATNCTGCTGCAACACAGCCCTCTGGCGAACGCTTTGGCAGNCGCCAACNGGGACAANCACGCAATTCACNTACCAGGCACCCTNGGCATGNCCATNCNTTCGANTCCNTGGCNTCGGTATTCGCATCTTGTGTCTGCCCAACNCTTGAACATGATAGCATACCTGCTTCAGTTCTCTCCTGGGCCTCGGAAGAAGNCAATGCCTCTTTCGACAGACGCATNCCTCTCTCAGTNCGCTGGGANAACCTGCTNCTNCTGGCAANNGCNNTNNTTCCCCNNGATACNCACCNNCCNNCATCTTCACTNCCAATCCCATCTCCCTCTTNCAACTGGCAAATCCTTTTGCNNNTNTCGCTCCTCAGAAAGACGGTCGAACTCGCACCGTCACTTNCCATCACGGCATCCGGTNTCNCCNAGCTGTCCGACCNAGCCGACTTACTTTGGAAGGCGTGGATCCAATCAACCTCCCGTCCTTTCCCTATAGANATNGAGCGTGCCGTTCTGTCNACATTTCTNAAGACTGTNGTGNTNACAAGGAACGNGGACTTGCTGCAAGAATGTACNCNNCNCCTNGTCNAACNCANNCTTNNNNCNCACTCGNAAGGCGNTTNTGCATNTCNNCCGCAAGACGNNANTGNCACGATNGCAGCNTACATNCTTGCGAAGGGGAGCTGTACAGGNTNTTACTGGGAGCANCTCCTTGAAGANNCNGCNCGTCTTTTTCGGNNCGACACCCNAATACCAGACGACCAAGTNCTTTCCGCAGTCTTACCNCTCCTCTTACCCCANCAATTNCACGATGCGTACAACCTNTACCAGTACGCNNCNTCNAAGANCATNNAGCTCTCCCCATCNGCGNTTCTTCCNCTCGCNGTNGCCCTNGCCNANCGNCAGAAATGGAGNATNGTCATGCCTCTCCTCTTCAGCGAACGNTTCAACGANAGGCANCTNGAANCTNTCCTCGTCAGTGCACTGGCNACGTTCCAAACNTCNAGATACGAAGTNATCAATGCCCGGTTNGCTGAGAACCTCGGTCANGTCATGCAGCGTCTGTATTCCACCAACCCTCCCTCCCCCTCATCCAAGTTCCCTGTACGCTACTTCTTCAGGCTGTTGATCGCAGCGGGGCANACTGAACTNGCCGTCCGTATCATCAANAGCATNTTNGCNCGCGATCCTTCGTTCTTCACTCAGCGCTGCGTACGGCGATGGCTTGTCCANCTCGTCCAGCGCCAGTCACCCAGGCAGGCGATCACCCTGTTTACGNTATCTCAGCACCACTTCACTCNGCCGCAGNTCGAAGACATGCGGAGGAAGCTCATGACGGCGCTCATTGATTCGGGCGAGACGGCCTTGGCTGAGAAGCTCGCGCGGGAGCCTTNCCNTNNNACNNCNAACTCCACCCCTGCATTTCAGCAGACAACGAGGGNGAAACTCCTTCGCCTTCGTTTNCTCTTNGAGCNGNATGCGAAGGNANNCNAAGNTGCNTCCCCAANNGCGGAAAAGGATACACTCCCTCANGCAACGAAANNGTCCAGGNCGNATACATGGCGCTTGNCNGCGCCCCGACCTACNCCCANCCCGNCNTCCTTGGCGCTCAAAGTTATGTCCATCATCAACGCCGACCCTCACCCATCCCCCGCCTCAATCCGTACCGCCATCTCCCTCCTCGTTCGAGACGGCCGCTTCCTCGCCGCCCGCAACCTCCTCGCCAAGGCCGAAGGCGCTGGGAGGCAAGACGTGACGGCGATGGGCAACATCATCATGCACCAGTGGCTAGTCACACACCAAGCTGAGAAAGTTGGTGGTGTGAGGAGGATGTTCCAGCTCATGGAGAATCTAACGCGGAATTGTGGGTTCAGGCCGGATAGGACGACGATGAATATACTGGCGAAGGCGGTTCTTGCGAACGAGTCGAGGTATAACCCGGAGTACCTCAGACCTCTGTTCGACGCTTTTCTGAAGCACGGGTACCCCTCAGGCGAACGATGGAGAGGACCTCATGATGACGAGAAGGAGGGGAGCCCTGAGACTCCCACCCAATCTCGCTGGACGGACAAGTTGCCTTGGGACGCAGTCTCTGGGCAGCCGATCTCAACCCTCAAACACGTGCAGCCGTTATACAAGATGTTCATCAAGCACTTTCATTTGCTTGGTGACGCTGAGGCGGCGCACAGGGTAGTTGGGATCCTGAAAGGGGAGCAGCATAGCGATTTGGAGAGGAGAGAGGCTGAGAGCCGGGCGAGGAGAATGGGTGTTATTAGGAAGAAGGCAAAGGGGAAGGGGTGTGATCTGTACGGAGAGCAACCCTAGGATTCTCATCCACAGTGGAATTCAACCATTGGTGGCAATCGCCTAGTATGGAACAGTGTTTCTACCACACCCAACATAGAGATTCTGTGAGGTATTGAATCGCCAATGAGCTAATATGACCCCACGACGAGGTCAGGGTAACGTAACTATGCCTCTTGGGCCTGGTGGCGTTCTGCATATCTCTCGTCTAGTATCTCCTCAACCCTCTCACACGTCACCGTATGAAGGGACGTTAGTATAGCATACGTTAGATCTGGAGACGTCGTGAGTGGCAAGCATTATGCGACGCTCGAGACGATAAATCTGACCTTTCTTCCTGGGTTTTTTGCGAGTGCACAACGCGTCAAGGCTTCCGCCACACTCTGCCACCAAGGCCTTCAAGTCATCCATTTTGAGACACTGTTAGGTCACTTAGCACTGCCATAAGTGTAATGAAAGGCGAAGGATACTGACCATGAGAAGTGCCGCACTCGCAGGAGCATCCTCGGGCGGCCCGCTGAACGGCTGTTCAGCGAATAGAGAATAGACTGGTGGGTCGTAATGACCACCAGCGAACAGGACCGCGTCTTCCAGGAGGCAATTTCTTTCCTCCCACCCTGCGACGTTTCTCAGTTTGTTTGCTGAGTGGATTTGACGCTTCCGCCATATTATGGGAGGTCTGCCGCTTTCGGGTCTCGAGAATTCAGCTTGTATGCTCGTAGTGCTCGTACAACGTCTGCTCTTGTCTTCCACAAAGCGCTTGAAGAGGCCAACAAGATCTGGAATATAGTTTGCAACAAGAAGGTCATCTTGGTAGATGAACTTCTTCAGCGACGGGAGGAGGCCATTCTTTCCGCGAAACTTGTTCTCGAGAGAAGGGTGCCTTGAGCGGGCGGATAGCTCGCTGAGGAAAGGGAGTGACCCTGTGCTAGAGCTGGAGCTGAAGGGACCGATTGGGTACCCGCATCGCAACTCGAGAATCTCAAGCATCGGAACGGCTGGAAAGATTTCGAGGACCCTTTCCGTGAATGGCGACATTGACATTGCCTCGAGTCGAAGGCTTTTGAGCTTGCAGGATGAATTCTCGACTAGCTGCGTGATGGCTTCGCCTAGGCTGACGAAGTGGTGCATGTCCCACGAATGATAGTCTCTGGACAACCGAAGAGAGACGAGCGCTGGTAGGGAGAGCTTGCATAGAGCGTGTCTTGTACCCAGATTGTCGCATAGATCAAGGTGGGAAAGGGTAACGTTGGAAAAGGTATACGTAGGAGCGGGTGTAGGTAACATTCCAACTTCAGCCTGGCTGTCGTGCAGATCACGGATTGTTAAAGACTCCAATTGTTCGGAGGACCTAATGATCTGGAGGATGAAGATTTCTTTGGTGGCTTCCGACCCTCGAATTCGGGAGTCAAGACGGAGATGGCGCAGAGCTTTCAGCTTGATGAGGCTGTTCCATACGCCGGATGGGTCCTCGATTGAATATAGGGCGAAGTCGATACGCTCAAGCGAAGGGGCGACTTCAACCAGGGGGAGTTCCGCCCGCCCACTGAGGCCATGGGTGCTTGAACTGAACTTCAGGCATCGCAATGATGCCCAGCAGGGACCGCCGTGTATTTTGGACAGATGAAGCGCTTCTTCCAGTAGAGCAGACAGCCAAGGGTTCAGACCACGACGATGTTGGTATTCGAATGGAGGCGAGAGGGCTTCAATAGAAAGCTCCTCTAACCGTGACGCCTCGACAAGGAATTGGGTTAACCGCGGTGGTGCTGTGGCACCGGTGTGGAATGTCTTCAGAACCAGATTCAGGGGCAGGTTTCCAGAGCGGTCGAACATACGCTGCATATAGCCGAGGAGAGCTGTCGTATGTGTGCATCCATCTTCGAGGTCTGTCGGGGTCTTGTGCGCAGGTACCGTAAGGGAGGTCCAGAATTCACGTCGGGAATACACGATGTCCCGCCACCGTCTGCAGACACTTGCCACCCTGATAATGAAATTAGGGCTACACTCGCCAAAGTCCATGAACGAGAAGACAGTAGCGAGTATTTCCGGTGGAAGGGCGTCCATGGATTCTGAGAGGTGAGCGAGCTGAGGAAATGGTGAAGGTGGAATAACAGGAGACCATGAACGTAGAGGAGAAGTATCTGCAGCTGAGTGGCTCAGTGGCGGGTGGGAGAAACCTCGCACGTATCGATGGGTGGCTTAGGGTGCCGGCTGAAAGCAGCCATGACAAAGGGGACAATCAGTGCTCCGATACAGAGAATCCAATCCGGACCATAGGCAGCATTATAGAGACGATTCAGAGAGTGTCACGGTGTCCGCTAACTAGCGGAACCGCTAGTGGCTCGCTCGTCTCGCTTTTTTTGGGGTAGATATGCGTAAACATTGGCATGCGGCAGTTGACTACTAAACGATAGTCACATCATGATTCCATATACCTCTTCAGAATGTTAGGTGGCGTCATTGAGGGGAAGCAAGGTTTCCTCTCATTCCAGTTTACAGAGCCTCCAGCTGTGTCCTTTTGTCCCGGTTGCATACCTATCTGCCTTTGAGGATTTCGTTGACTCGCGCGCAGGTAGGGGTTTTGAGGGATGTCAATATCGCATCTATCAGGTCTGGGAGAATCGTAAGCGAGAGTGATGCGAGGCTTAAGACGAAAAATCTGACCTTGCTTCTTCGGTTTGCTACATGAAGGCTTCGTACCGCACTCTGACATCAAAGCCTTCAGTTGGTCGATCTTGAGGTGCTGTCCAAACATTTCAGCCACTGCTATATTTCTTGTATAACGGGAAGTGTACTGACATTGAGAAGTTCCGCATTGGCAGGAGCTTCCTCTGGCGACCCATCGAACGTTGGTTCGATGAAGCGAGAGTAAACTGGAGGATTAAAATGCCCCCCAGCAAATAGGACCGCCTTTTCAAGAGGACAATACTGTTTGATAAGTTCCGAGGCATCTTGACTCTCGCCTTCGTCTCCCAGGTGTTTTGTGTCACGCCTTTCTCTCCATATAATGGGGGGATTACCGCGCCCCGCTGCTGGGAACTCGGCCTCGATGGTTGTTGCGTCGCTGCACTGTCGGCTAAGGTGTTCCACAAAGTTCTTGAAGTGAACCATGAGATCTGGGATGTATTTCGCATCGAGGAGGTCGTCGTGGTATACAAACTCCTTCAACGAGGGAAGGAAGTCGTCAACGCTTGTTTTCAAGGAGAGCGGCGCCGAGACGGTGGATAGTTCGCTCAAAAACATGAGCGACCCCAAACTGATGTTGAAGCCAACGGGGCACGCGCTTCGCAACTCAAGTATCTCCAGGGATGAGAGGGCCGGAAAGGTGGAGATGAGGTCCTCCGTGCATGGTGATATCGCCTCGAGGCGGAGGATCTTGAGCTTGCAGGACGATGTTTCAACCAGTTGCCTTATAGCTTCGCCCAGGGATACGACATTGTACATCGGCCTTGAGGGATAGTCTCTGAACAATCGCAGAGAGGACAGCGCCGGAAGGAAGAGGTTGCAAAGGGAATACCGTGTACCTAGGTTGTCCCAGAGGTTAAGGTGTGTAAGGGAAAGGTTGGAAACGGGAAGGGCTGGCACTAATGGCGAAACCGACGCCGTTTGAACCTTGCCGTCGTCTTCGTCTACATTACGGATTGAGAGTGTCTCTAGTTGACTAACCAAGCCGATTCCCTGGAGAATGAGGGCCGCCTTTGTGGAATTTGTTGCGCGAATTGAAGCGTCCAAACGAAGATGCCGAAGTGCCTTCAACTTGATGAGACTCTCCCACAAGCCGAATGGATCTCCGACGTTGTAGATGGTGAAGTCGATACTCTCAAGGGAGGGCGCTACTTCAACAATTGGGAGCCGTGTGTCCGCACCGAGGCCATCGGTGACTGATCGAAACTTCAAGCTTCGCAAGATTGGCCAGCAGGGACTGCCCTGCGCCTTGGACACGGCAAGCGCTCCTTGTAGCAAAGAGACCAACCAAGGGCTCGTCCCGTGGTGCCCGTGAAACGAACGGTGGCGCTCATCGATACACAATGCCTCCAAGCGCGACGTCCCAGTGAGAAATTGTGTCAACCGTGACGCCAGTGCTGGGGCACCCGAGAGCACGACCGACAGGTCCAGTCTGAGAGGCAGGCTGCCAGAGCGGTCCACCATGCGCTTCATATAGCTGAGAAGAGCTTCCTGGAATTCGTCTGGATCTCTGAGCCCTTTCGGAACTCTGTGGGCAGGAATCGTGAGCGATGTCCAACATGCCGGCTGCGAATAGACAAGGTCCCGCCACTTCTTGCAGACTCTTGCCACGTCGGTGATGGTACCGGGGCCGCGCTTGCTGAAGTCTACGAATGAAAGGACTGTCGCGAGTAGCTCCGGCGGGAGGTCGTCCAAGGGAAATGCGGTTCGAGCAAGCTGACCGTGACGCCGAGGCATATTGGCAGTAGCGGTACTGGTGGTCAAGACGAAACTTGATGAGACTTTAGGCTCAACTAAGCCCGCTCTCACGTAACGTGAGAGGGGCGGGCTAACCGTTGATCGTGCATGTGTACCAAAGTCACCTATACGTGTGGAATCTATGAGCCCATACGTATGTGAACAGTGTGACCTGTTTCACATGGTACAACGTAAATACAAAATATTGTATTGATTTCTTCAGCAACCCATTAGATTAGACTGGCACTGAATGAAATGAGGTATGGGCCGGACGGCATCACGGCAGCGGTGGATGTTCACCGCAAGTCTGCTGGAATGCCAGGGGAAGCAGCTGCCATACACATTAGCACTGGCAGAGAGCATCTACTGCAACTGATCTCAGTGCTCACAGGGGACGTAGAAGACATCCTCTGCGAGCACTGAAGTGTTCACAGAGAACTTCCTCTACAAGCATTGAAGCGTTTCGCAGAGGACATCCTCCGCGTTCACGGAAGTGTTTCACAGAGGACATTCTCTGCGAGCACTGAAGTGTTCACTGAGAACTTCCTCTACGAGCATTGAAGCGTTTCGCAGAGGACATCCTCTGCGAGCACGGAAGCGTTCGCAGTGGAGATCCTCTGAGAGTATCCAAGAGGAGTTTGCAGAGGATGTCCTCTGTGTCTTCGCGGTCGGCGCCCGTACCAAAGGCCAAAGGTGCTTTTTCATGGAGCGTCTTCTCCCGAGCCTCAAGTGTTGGAAGAACGCCTTCCACCGCGGTTATTATTAGCGCCCGCCGGCATGCTGTACGAGGGAAATGGAGGAGGGGATCGTAGTTGCCTGTTTCGACGAGCATCTTTCCTAGAGACCTACTACGCTGCAGGAGAAGGTATCATTCAAGGACCGACCTCATCCCACCCTTGTGGGTTCACATCGCCAGCGGGAATGCCGGGTATTCCAGCTTCCAACTTCTTCAAATGGAGGGTCGCTTGTCTCTCCTCTGGCACCGGTTCTCTAGTCTTCACTACCACGAAGGCTCTCGTCACCCACTTTCTGATCGACGTCTTCAAGTTGTCCGATGTTGACTGTCTCCTCCCTCGCCAAGACAAACAAATTACCTCTTCGCCTCGCTCCCTCCCTCAGATTCCATCCGGCATCGACCGACTTTCCGCGAACCCCAGGGCTTCGCGGTCAGCGCCGCGTACAAGGGGTCGAACTCTCTTCTTGACATCGCGTTCCTTCGTCTGGGTAGAAGAACGACTTCGACTTCGACCCTGCGGCAGGACTATTATTAGCGCCCGCCGGCATGCTGGACCTAGGAAATAAAGCAAGGTCCGTAGTTGCCTGTTTCGACGAGCGTCTTTGCTGCTATACTATGTGTCTCGTGGTGCTTTCCGCAGCTTGGAAGAGAGAATGGCGGCGGTTCTTTTGACGACTTGTCATAGGGGACAGACCTTCCTCCAGGTTCCCGGTTGTCCCCCTCCTTCCTTCCTGGTTCACATTTCCGGCCCTCTCGATCGACTGATAGAATGCCTATATCCGGTTCTTACGATCTACTGTCTACTCCTCAATTTACCACTTCCGTAACTTCCGTTTTTCCGCCTTTTCTCGAATGACTGCTCCCAGGGAGGAGTCGTTTCTAGACGTCTCTATCAGGTATCTAAAGAAAGCACACCTGCGCTACTCCGACTCGGATTGGTGTATCTAATTGGGCAAGTACCGACTGCATAACTCATTCTGGACCCGACGTAGTCGTCATTGAGTGCGGGATGGTAGCGTCAGAGTGAGACACGCATATGCACTACCCCTTTTCCTTGATCACTGGTTCGCGAATGTTCGAACTCAGGGAGGGTGTCTGTGACGATGTTTCTATGATCATCAACGAGTCGCTCGCGTGCGAGCTCCAGTTTCCCATCCATTGAATTGAATTGCAGAATTGCAATTTTGGTGTTTGGGTTGTGGGATTGTATCCGGCTATTTTGAATTGGGTGGAGGTTCCTCTATAATGGGGGAGGGGGTTGTGATCGTTGGGATTTCTCTCTGGAACTTTCCCGCCCCTCCGGCGTTCAAGTTGTCGCCAGCTTTCTGGTAAACTCCCTCCTTCCCTCCCCTGAATGTTACTTTCCCTCGTCCCCTTTTCCTTTGGTACCACGACAAACGGGTATCAAGGCGCTAATACTGTATGTCGCTAGCTCCTGTTATCCCTGTTCTACGAGAGCTATACCCCATTTTATTGGCTCTCGTCAGGCGCCTGGGCGGCGTGCGCGCTCATATGCCTACTACGCAGATGCAGGCTTTTCTCACCTTCATATCAGATAGTATCCTCGAGTGGATTGGAGATGCACCTCTCACAGCGCCGCCCGCGCACTCGCGACGAGAAGTGCCACGACCTGTTAAATGTGGGAGTCACACACAATGTCTGAAGTCGCTTGTACTCGGTACGGAGAGCTGCGCAACGGGGGCAGCGGGGGAAGAGACTGCCGCCAGGAAATACAGCCTCAAACTTGGACGTTCAATTAGGGATGCAGGGTCTACCGTGAGACACTCTTTACTGCTACGTGCCTTTCTAATGGTAGCAGGTGAGTCACGAACAGCCAAGCGAGTGTTGCTAGTAGCGCCGGAGGTCCTTAGACCCGTCACCTTCAGTACACATGTAAGTGCCAATCATCTTGGTTGATGTGGGTCCGGAAGATCGAATAGAGAGGAGAGGTGACTCTTCTGGCACATCACCTGTGAGTGCCGTCAAGTAGGGGTGCATCTCAGGTGTACAGCTCTCTCTGCCTGGGCATGGGCGGCGACGGCCTGGATCCATAGTGGAACGACGGCCAAGGCCATTGCGTACCATGTACTGAACAAACTTCGAGCAGAAGCGAGTCCCTGAAAGATCCACCCGGAGCGTCCCAACCGACGTCCTTGCCTCAAAGAGGACCATGCAAGTTTGACTCCGGGATGACTCTGGGTTGTTCAAATAGTCGGAATGAGGATGTCAACTTCATAGTAGAAGAGTGCTCACGTCTAGCTTGAGACCATCCCCTCCCGACGGCTCCGCCCATGACCGGTTGCAAGCGGTTGCCCAGTACGATGAATCGGCCGACGCCGAGCTCATGTGCCGTGACCAGACCATCATATTCGAGGTGAAAGGCTGGCAGTACGGTGTGTCAATGGTCGGAATGAAGACACACAGCTACCCAGGATTTGAAAGCACTTGCCTCTTTCACGGTCTATCGCCGGTGTCGGGTTCAAATATCGCGTAGAGGGAACCTGCAGGAGGATCGTAGTCATGGGAGACTGGTCGATAATGAGAAGCTGGGGTGGCGCCTCAACACCCAGGACGTAGCAATGCCAGTGGTCCCCCTCTACTATTCCCAATTTTATAGCTCGCTGATACGGGTCACGCTTGACCGACACCACGTTGTCAAGGGGTCAGAACAGGTTGAGATTGTGACCGCAGTCGTCTCGTCTCTTCCATAATTCGACGAACAAAGTCTTGAGTAATTCTGAGCCGCCATTTGAATGCGCTGTAAATGAAAATAGTATGGTCCCGAGTAGAGAATACATTGGGAGTAGGATAGGTGGGCTCTGTTTTAGCCCATGAGACGATTCTACGATTCATAAGATATGGACTCGCTGGTGGATGAAAGCTGACTTAAAACCGTAACAGCGATACAGTAAGCTATAAAATTCGTACCTATTGCGCTGATTGGATCTTCACGCAGGCGTTTCGGATGTCGCGTTGGAGGTATTTGCCGCGTCAACTTGCGCGTACGACGTGGACGATGGCCTCCAAAGGCCTTCCTTTATCAAGCGCCTTCGTTCCTTCACTTTGGCGATCACCGAATCCGAGTGAACAAGTCGTGTGTGGCTGACGAGAGGTGGAAAAATTTGACTGCAAAGAATATCAGCTGCGTCAACAGAAGGGTGAGATGGGATACCGAGTACGCACTGATTCCACCATTTCAGAAGACTTGCCACCTCAACCTTCTCTTCCTCGTCTTCGAGAAGGTCAATCATAAGGCTGTAGAAGCCCTCCGAGTCGGTCTTCTTATCCGCTTGACAGAAGACGTTGGACGAAAGCAGCGCAAACCTGACCTGCAAAAGAGACGTTGTACGATTGATCTACCGCAGTTGGATGAGTGCGAATATAGGGCAAACCTGCGTTGCTATGTACGCTATCGAGGCGATGGTCACTGAAGTCATACCGTGAATCCGCGCGTTACATGACCGGGTACTGGTCACTACACCCACAGCGGCATCGACCGAGCTAGGGGAAGTGAAGACGTGTTTGTAGGCCTTGGTCAATGAGGTATCAGCTCCATAGCACTCATGAATTTAGAATCATTCACTTTTACCAACAGAGAGCTCCGAAGCAACCCATCCCAAACATCTTCCTTATTGTACTCATAGTTCCTATATATAAACCGTGGCCACAGGTCCCCAGTGGGTACCAGTTGCCCACCAGCGAGATCTCGGCGAATCCTTGAAGGGTACATGAGTCCAGGACACATGGCGCAAGCGGTACTCTGCGAACAGGAACTTACTTGGGTCGTCCCAGTTTAGACTGACGGGACAAAGGAGAAATCCAGTTCGCTCGTGATGGAATCCACGACCGTGCTTGGCATTTCGCGGCAGAGGGGGTCTCAACACTTCATTTGGAGGTGTGATCCAATCGATAACAGCGGATTTGAGTGATTTGGTATCGTCCGACCTGGCTTGAGATATGCCTTTGGTGATCTGAAAACATTGTTCAGGCTATGAGCAGGCCACGTCCGCCCATGCTCACCATATTGGCGATGTAGTGGACCTCATCTTCTGAGCCCAGGTTCAACCTTTCCTCGAGGCCAGGCGACAGCGCCAGCAATCTACGGTACAGACGCTGTCCTGCAATATCCCTAGGTCTACCGATAAACTAGAGTGACTCTGATGTAGCCATAGGAGACTTACGCGTATGACAAATCTGCTTCTGAAATTCGCCCAAGTTCGAGATGCATGGTCCGGGAGAGACCCTGAGAGATGATCGTTTGTATATGGCAGAAGGTCCTGATGGTTCGGCCAAAATGCTTTCCATGGCCGACGAGTGGGTCTGTGCGGCATCTACGGCAGTAACTCCTAAGCTCAATAGAACAGTAAGGCAGGCACCGCGACTCACTGCTTCTTAGGAGGGGCCCAGGTGAGACCACTGTTCGGATCGGCAGCGCGTTTGCCCTGGAATGTGACACTTTTTCCCGGGGGAACATTTTCTTTGTCGTTGGCAGGAACTACCGGCGCTGCGCTTGAATCCGGCATTGGCGATTTGGAGCGGGTTGCACTAACTCGGAGGGGAGAGCTGTTTCCTGGTCTATCCTGCCCAACTCTGTGAATTTTAAGATGATATTTTCGAGTTGCCTGTCACAGTGCTTGAGCACTGTGACAGCTCAGCTCCGGGACCGAATGTCGACGCACCAGCCTTCATTATCGGGGGTGGAAGGCGATGAGTCATGAGTATGATCAACCAAGGGGACATCCGGTCGAGTTCTGTGAGCGGACCGCAGGCAGGGCAGGACTGCGACTCCACACGCAATATCGTGTGTGAGCCGAGCTGTTAAGACCGGGGTATGGTAGGACTGTAGCTGACGACTTTGCTGATGCTGCGTCCGCAGGTGGGTGGGAACGACTCAGTCAGGGGCATCTGCG
>JANDKE010001550.1:0-13819 GCA_027627275.1 Coprinellus aureogranulatus | reverse complement strand
TGTCCGGTGGGCCCAGCGTAGTTTCCGTTGAGAGCTGTTAGGTTGAGTGTGGAGGGGTTTAAGCGGAGGGTGTTGGGGCGTTCTGGTGGGGAGAGAGTGAAGTGTGAGGGGTTGGGGAAGCGCCAGTGGGTAAAATGTTCGGGGAGCCGATGGGAGTTTGGGGAGAAGGAGATGTCGTCGCCGTCGTCGACGAAGGGTCTGGCGAATAAGATAGGGTGAGAAGGGAGGAGAGAGGCGAAGATGATTATGCTCACCCGACTCCTCGGATGTTCCTATTCGAAGGAGGCACCGCCCAACCACTCATCTTCCCCGAGACCTGCGTCGCTACTGGCCACTCTCCCTTCCTCCAACTAACAGGAGCCAACACTGTCTCTCGGACCATCGGGAAGTGTTTGTATTCCGGCCCTCCTCGCGTCGAGAGGGCAACCGCCCACCTGCTCGATACGTCAGGTTAGTGGTTCGGAGGACCTATCGACGTAGAACGAACCAATTGCCAGATCCATCTTGGAATAGGTCTGCGTGGCCGATGGTTTGGACTGCACGGGGAACGATCAGAAATAAGGATCGCATGAGGATTGGGTTGGGGTAAAGCGTACAGTAACTCGATGTATTGGTGCTCGTCAGGATAGGATTTGCGGGGTTGGATTCGAAAGGACCGTTGATGTTCTTCGAGCGCGAGATTGTGACCATGTGTTCCAGCCCAGTTCCGCCTGGACAACACGCAGAGGTTAGCCTCGAACCTATTTACCTGACCTCCGACGTACCTTCAGCAGCCAATAGGTAGTAGTGACCGTCTTTTTTGTAGATATGAGGCCCCTCGGGAGCCTGTCAGCAGGTCAGTGCCGCGTTCATGGATAGATGACGGTATACACGCACCAACCCTCCTGTTCCCTCCCAGATCTGCTTAAACTCTCCTACTTTCCCTGTATCCAGATCTGCTTCTGCTTGCCAGATACCTGGTCTACAAGCCGCAGTTAGCATACTGAACTTCCCGCTCATGAATAAAGCGAGTTGAATGAAGGAAGACGGACTTGACTTGCCACGCATGAGCTCCAGTAATATACGCCTTCCCATCGCTATCCCAGAACGGCTCCGTATCGTAACCTTCGAACTTGATATGCTTCGCGATTCCCCACGAGCTCGGGTTGTACGGGTCAGAGCCTTTGAATATGATCTAACATGGCAGCCTAAGGAGGTGGGCTCATAAACGAGGAGAATGTGTACGTTGTCCCACCGAGAAGAGTCGCTTTGGGGCTTGTCGTCGTCGACGAGGGTCGTCACTAGGTAGAAGTTCTTCTTGTGGTAGCGCAGAGTCGGAGCCCAGATACCGCTTCACAGAACCGGTGGTCAGCCTCAAAACAAACACGATGGAACGGGCGCTGGCTCACCTCGTGGATCTATTCGTCTCTGCGAGCCGAGGCAGCTGTTCCTTGCGATTCAATACGTGGCCTAAGGGATTAAACGGTTTGGCATTGAGAGGATGAGCAATCTAGAAGCCTGTCGACACACCGATGAGCTTCCAATTCTGCAGGTCCTTGCTCGCATGGATGGGTATCCCGGGGAACGCGTTGAAGCTTGAGCTGGCGCAGAAGAACGTGTCGTCCCATTCCTGCAGGAAGATGCAGCTTGGGTCGGGGTGGAAGCCTGGTAAGATTGGGTTGTAGTACGTCGAGTTCCGTCTTGACTGCTCTTGTGCCGATACGGGTCGGATGAGAGGCACGAAGAGGGCGAATGCGAGCGCGAGCGTGGGCAGCATGATGCTTGACGACCCGTGCTTTCCCTCAATGACGGAGAGATGGTGAGCTTCGTTTGCGCTGGGGCTTTTGGGATTAATGGGTCGTGCGAGGCGGCGAAGAGGTGTCGACGAATGGTCCACATGACGGCTTGGTGCTGAGGTCGGAGAATTATCGACAGTTCAGGGGTGCTTCTACGCCGACGGTCTTACGCCGAGGACATTCATGAGAATTTTCTAAAGGTCCATTGCCAAGCTGTCGTTCATGGGCGTATGTGAGCGTGTTTTCGTCGTCGTCGACTATGGAGGTGAGGGCGGAAGGAGACAAACTTGGCGTGGGATATAGCGCGATCCAACCCTTCTGATTCCGAATTCTACTAGTTTCGTTTCTCTCTACCACGAGCGCTCCGTTCACCCATGGAGATTCTCGTCTTCAAGCTTCAGGTGTGGCTCTACTAATCGCCTGTGGTGCTTGAAACCTAGGACTTCCATCCCAGGCTCATCCGCCCGAGGCGTTGAGGGGGGCCAGCGGACAGCACTCCAGGGTTTTAAGGAAACATCGCTTTGTGTCGCTTTCTTCTTTCTTCTTCACCCATCCCCCTGAACCAGCGAGTGGTCTATCTCTCTTTCGATATCTCGGCGCTCGACAGAGATCGCACCTTGCACCATATGTCGTCCCCTGGAAGTCATCTCCCCAGGTCGTCGACAGTCTCCCCATCACCCTCGGCAACCCAAGTCCAACAACCAAACGATCCAACCCACAGCTATGGCGGAGGAAAGTCGGAAGGAGGTGTTTCCTACTACCACCATCATGGGGATACATGTGAGTTTTTCGTCTTCATCCCTCCTGTGGCTTCGAAGGTATTGCGCTCTCCGAATAACTGCTGATCTATTGACCAACAGATAACACTACGAATGTAAACTACGCACCAGTTACTACCATTCACCATGCGGACAACGTTTTTCTAGTTGCAAACGAAGGTGGGTCGTATATCCATATAATCCAAGGCGGTCGGGCTAAGGGATCTCTTCGTTATCGGTAGACTTGGCCCTGCTGGAAGGCTTGCCCAAGCAACCAGATACCAGCGACCAGTGGAGCGAGTACCTTGAGAATAGCCGGGACAGGGATGTCGAGGAGGTTTTGACTTGGGTGGAAGATCCTACTCGATCGGGCGAGCTGGTTCTTTGGATTCACGCGCCAGCCGGGTTCGGAAAGTCGACTCTCGCTAGAAAGCTTCAGCACGAGCTACACCAACGCGGGCGGTTGGGAGCAGCGATTTTCCTCAGCCAACTCTCGCTCGACTCCTACGGTCCCGAAACCATCATCCAGTTAATGGGCGCCGAAATTGGGAGAACACGTCGAAGAGCTGTACCAGCTGTTGCCGAAGCTGTAAGGAGCTGCCATGGTGCATCCGTCGACGTTCAGCTGGAGAAATTCGTTCGCAATCCCTTGCAGAGCCTCAGACTCTCTGGTCCTGTGGGGATAATCCTGGATGCTGTGGATGAATGGCGGTCCCACTATCGACTGATCGAGCGGCTCACGGCTTTCACACCCCTCACCATGCTTGTTCGTTTCATCTTACTTGGGCGCGAAGAACCCCGGGAACAGCTTTACGCTGAAATCCCCATCAAACCGTACGGCCTTCGTCCTGTTTCAGTGGAAGTCATGCAAGAGTACGTCGAACGCCGCTTCGAGAGGATTGAGTGGGAGTACGGACGGAAACCCGGAAAGGGCGAGGTTGCGCGGCTTGCGACGATGGCAGAGGGACTGTTTGTCTGGCTTTCGACTGCATGTTCTCTACTCGAAAGCTCGTTCACAAGTCCTCAAGAGGTCCTCACCGCAATTCTATACTCCCGCCAGAGCGTCGGCGCGAATTCTGGGCTTGCCAATCTGTACTTCAAGGCGATCGGCTTGCTCTTCCCTCAACCTGATGACAAAGAGCACCTCCTGAAATTCCTGGGTCTTTCGATCGTCCTCCAGGAGCCGCTCCCACTGGAAGCATTCTCGTCACTCTCTGGCATTACTGCGTATTCGCTCAAACGGATAATGGCTGCCCTCAACGCGTTGCAAATCCGACGGCCGCGAGATTCGCAGAGAACGGTCTACCCTGCTTCGATGCTGTTCCATGCATCCTTCATCGAGTACCTGCTGAGTATCTCTACGTCTTCCGAGGTGGCATTCTTAGTCTCACGTCGTCTATCGCATTCGCTACTTGGAGAAGCATGTCTCAAGCTAGTGCTTTCTTCTATCCCTCCCACCGCTCGAGACCTTCGATCGCTCTATCTCTCACCAGCAAGCAAATACTCGGTCAAGTACTGGCCGTGGCACACGTCGAAGGGAACACCTGAAGCAGGCCCTGGTTGGAAAGAGGCACCTCACAGCACCATTCTTGAAGATGACAGTACCTACCCGCGGCTCGTCCAGTGGGCTTCCCATTTCGTGACTCTGATTCAGCTGGGGACCAACGGAAAGCCCTCTGGGAGCGATATCCCCTCCCTTCTACGCAGCGTTGCATCACTACTCAGTGACACATTAGACACGACCACCCTCTTTCGGGTTCCCTGTTTGGAAGTCGCTACGTGGATCGGCCCACACGATGTGGCAAACTGGGAAGAGCTGGGTAATGCGTACGCCGCTATGACAGACCTCATTAATTCGCCAGACCCAGTTAATCAAGCTGTAGCGGCTCGCCAACGCGCTGTGGACATCATGAAAGCATCACACCCTAACGACCGTGCGCCTCACCTTCAGCTCTTAGCCGAGTCGGTATTCAATAGAGCGGAACGGTTCGGCGACATTGAGGACGTCGAGAAAAGCATTCTCCTTATTCGGGAGGTCCTCTCCATATATCCTACGAACCACGAGGAACGTCCGAATGCCCTCGACTCCCTGGCCACCTTTCTCCAAAATCGGTTTGAGAGGCTGGGCAATATCGAAGATCAAGATGAAGCGATTCGGTGTTACAGAGAGGCATTATCCTGCTTCCCACAAGGCCATCTACTGCGCTCAGTTACGCTAGGCAACCTAGGCAGTGTGCTCAGTGCTCGCTTTGGTGATTCGGGACGCCTAGAGGATTTAGAGGAGAGCATCGCTTTGCATAGGGAGTCGTTGGGGCATCGCCCAGTAGGCCACCCGGACCGATCACTTACACTCAACAACCTAGCCAACGCTCTGTTTACTCTGTTCAAGTCTTCAGGATCCATTGAGAACCTGGATGAAGCGATCGCTTTACATCAAGAGGCACTATCACTCCGGCCGCCTGGCCATCCATCCCGGTCTACATCCCTAGGAAATCTGGCTGCAGCACTCGCGTCTCGGTGTGGTAATGGGGGGTCTTTGGCAGATATGGAGGAGGCGATATCGTTGGAGAGGGAGGCGCTGGCGCTTTGCCCACCGGGACATCCCGATCAGGATATGCGCTGGGGGAATCTGTCGTACTCGCTCAACAGGAGATATGAAGAGTTTGAAGAAGAGTCGGATCTTGAGGAGATGATATCGTTGGAGAGGAAAGCGCTGGACCTCTGTCCGCTAGGCCATCCAAAGCGCGCTGACCGTCTGCATAACCTGGCTGTCTCTATAGGGCATCGCTACGAAAACTTTGGCTTTGAAGAGGACCTGGAGGAAGTGAAATCTCTGCTGAGAGAGGCTGAGACATTCGCTCTCTAGGCTCAGATCTAGAGCTTGATGCCCTTTCGATTCTTCGCTATCTCATGTTTTTGTGGTACTAGAGCTCTACACAGAGCTATGCCCTTGCTTGCATACTTTTACTGTCTGCTTTGCTGGGGCGGTCAATTGCCTTTCCTGATGTCGGTGAACAGGCTTGGGATATTTCAACGGGGATCGTGGCAGAAAGGGAATAAATGCACCGGCAGGGATGGGGTGAGCGGACGAGGACAATTGGGACCCAGGAAGGAGTGTTTTGCGGTAATGCCTCAAAATTGTGTGCTAGGAGGGGGACCCGCGAGCTTGGGGAAACCAAGGTTCGTTCAGTGTCCTCAGGGACATCTGCAGGGGTGGATTGAGATTGGGTCCAGGGGGGAGAGGAATGGGATGATAGAGCTAGAGGGGATGTGGTGAGATATAAGGGGAGTGAGTGAAAGGGTAGGGGTGGTCAGTGGAAGAGGGTTGGCTTAATAAACGAGGGGCAAAAAGCATCTCCTGATTACCCGAAGCCCGGATCGAAGCGCGTAATCGAAGCTGTCGCGCTTCGGCGTTCTGCCGACCCGCGTGACCCCTTCTGCTCCTTCCATGACACAAATCCGTAAAATTTCGACTTTGAAGGAACCCTCCTTCAGGTCTCAGTGGAAGGCAGGCTTGAGTGCCTTGATCGCTATGAAATCGCCCACAGGAGGTCTAAGGTTTCGCATGGGCACCGAGTCATTAGGGCAGGCTTCCAGCATTGACTTCAGAAGCTTACACTGACTCAAAATAAGGTGCAACGGAGAGAGCTACACTTCGACAAAGTGGTGCTGAACTGGATACATATCTCAGGGAAGACTATGAGAACTGTGCAAGAGCGAAAGTGAAGCCGGAAGGAGGAAACGAGAAAGCGAGTAAGTGCGTGGAAGAAAGAGAAAGAGGACATATGAATACCATACGACGCGACAATTATAGGCACTATGCAATGAAGTTATGCTACATGAGCATGGTAAGGGGAACATATAGACATCAATACCCGAAGTGGACGTAAGGAACCCAAGCGAGGAAGGACTGCTCNGAATCGTTACCGAGGCGTTGCCTGAGCCTTTCAGTCGCNTTATGAAGAGCGTACGCTGAAAGNGANCCGTCNAACCCTTNCTCNCTACCCNCCACCCGNTTGNTCCACAGGTACTCGTANAANTCATGGGCGACATCGGGGGCNTGCNNATCNCCAATNGCCCACATTGTNGCCACAACGCGGCGATACCCAGNTGTGAGCATGCCNGCTGCGAGGTGAACAGCTTCGTCCGAAAGATTCTCATCGCCTGTNCTGGTCTGNCANGCAGATAGGAAGGCNAGATCAGCNTTCTTGAGCTTTCGTTGGATAATCGTGGCGAGATNNAGAGACCCTTTGTGGAATTGGAACCGGCTTTTGAGTGGGTCATCAGCGTTCTGCGAAGCATGGACATGCGAAGTGGATGCTGCTGTAACTTTCCATGTACTCAAGACAATCGGCTATCTCAATGTCGTCGCCTTCGAGGTTCAACATCCTCACGCCGTGCTGCAACGCCAGGGTGCTGATGCACTTTGCCTCTACGGTCGTTCCTGGGATGCGAGACGTAGGAATTCCGTTTGGCTGGCTCGTCAAAAAGAGCCCGGAGACGTTCTGGTCAACTGGCTTGCAGCTCTTGACTCGCTCAGCGAGTGAGCTAACGGTGGGGATATAGGAGGAAACCGCATATCGTGGGAGGTTCTCACTCTCGGCAGCTCCATAAATGCCGGCTGCATGGAGGGGTAGGAAAGATAAAGCTCCGGTTGGGCACCACCATATCCTCGGGAGACTTTGAGAGGATGACGATCCTATCTTCTGCAGACGTAGGTCAACATTTGCCACACATGGAATAGATTGAAATAACTTACCTGAAATTCGAGGGCGGTCAAGATCGGGTTTACGACCTCGTTCCACAGGTCCCGAAGAATGTCTCGCAGGACATGTACATCGACCTCTCGTTTCCTTCTGTATGGTCTAGCAAGTCGCTCCTCGTCACTCCTATCATCACCGACGGCTTCGGCTCGCATACGGAGTCCATGGGTACCCAGCTGCTTCCTGAGGGCGGCGCGATACTTGTTGGCCTTCTCGAGTGAGAAATTGGGCAGCGGTATATCGAATGGTTCCTTCATTCCAGACATCAGTGCTATCGCGTCACATCGGTTCTGATGGACACCGATCACGACCACAACGCCCGTTTCTGGGAGACTTTTCATCAAGGAAGAGCAGGGAGACGGCTTGAGGAACGTCTCAAATCCAGGGGTCGACCTCACAATGCCCATGAGATTATGCCACTCCTTCGCATTGTCCAGGTGTGCACGCGCCTCGTCCCGCGCCGAAACCATTCCCAACGAAGATCCTCCAGCTGTCCCTCGACGTACTCCTGCACCCGCCAGCCTCATGGAAACTTCCTCAATGCTGTCGGCCAGTGAGCTATGGTGAAGGCGAAGTTCATCGAGGGGTGAATGTAATGTATTCAGTTGACTCCAGACTTGACACCTCCCCTGCTCAAGCCATTCCAACGCCTTGTCCGGGCGACCAATCTGACAGGCGACAGCAGCGGATTCAAGAGGTAACCCAGAGATACCGTAAAGCTGCGAGTATCGGTGGCGCATCGTCTGCTCCAAACCTGCAGTCAGTGCAAACATGTCGATAGCAGTGTCGTATGCCGGAATGATATCGGCTGAGTGAGGGCGATGATCAACTAGCGGCCGACTCCACTCAGTAGCTGCTCCAATCCTAAGTCGCCTTTTTCCGGGACTGTCGCTTGAAGGGGAAAGACTTGCTGTTATATCCAGTCCTGCGCCGCTCTTCACAAAACGCTCTCGAAGAACTTCGACACAGCGACGAGATATCGCTCGAAGGTCTACACGACCGCCTGGGGTGAGAGCGATAGCCTCCTCGAACGCTCCAATTGCTTCAGCTGCGTTAAACAGGTCTGGAGTAAATCCACAGCGGCGCAAGAAGGACACGGCAAGGCCATTGAGCAAATTGGGGTGTACAGAAGAAGTCGAGGAATTCCCTGGTGCCATTTGAAGAAGTGTTGAGATTGTTGCAGCCAAGCCATAGTCTCCTCTAGCATTGAAAAGGCCTGTTGGTAACGCTGTGAGTTAGCGGAGGTTGTCAAGGAATGCTAGGAACGAGCTTACCAGCCTGTGTAAATACAGAATATGTGTCAGAAATATCGCGAAGTTCGCCGCTCCCTTCCGAGATGTGCGATAACACGTTTTCGAGATTCCGCGAGCCCCGATAAGTCGGTATGAGCGTTTGAACTGCGTCACCCCCGTGCCCGTACCCCGCCTCTGAGGTCAGAATGTCGCTAAACGTGTCTCCACACAGCATGGGTGTCGGCTCATTATCCCCTGGAGTGAGATACATGGTTGTCGAAGGAATAGGGACGAGGGCCGATGCGTCAGGCGCGTCGTAAGTCTGCGGGAGATGTTCTCTGAGAGCTGGGCCAAGGTTATCGAGCAAGACGCCCGCAAGCTGTCTGCCATCCGAGCCGAGTTGAACCTCGCTCACCAGCGAGGAGAGGACGTCTGCATTGGCTGGCGGCACCCCCGAGCGGAGAAGTTGTGACACGACAATGGCAATGAGCTCGTTCAAACGGGTATTGCCTGAATCGCAATCGGATGGTGTAGTAGTGATCGCTTGCTGGAGAGCGTCGAGCGCCTCCATGAGGTTATGATAGTCTCTTGATTCTCCCCTACGGGAGAGAAGAGCGGCCCAAACGTCCTTGAGGAAAGATGGAAGCTTAGAATAGTCGCGATGGGTGAGCGATATCGCTTTTTGGACTATCGAGACCGCTTTGATAACGTCCGGAAAACGGCCTGTTCTTTCGTAATGGGTGTCGAAAGAGTTTGTCTCCTCGTTCAGACGATCGGGGGCAAACCCGCGCTCCTCCGAGGTGAGCTGTACCCCTGTCTCCATTGTCGATACGGCGTCAGCTAAGTCCGACAGCTCTCCGATGCGGTTGAAGCGTAATTGGAGTGATACGTTCAGGCCGTCGTTGCTTGCAGCTTGATCAGGCTTGGACGGTTGGCGCATGGACACCATGGACTTCTGCGACTCGATCGCTTGAGACAGATTCGATGAATCGCTGATCCTCTCGTAGCGACTGAGCAAAGACATTCCGAGATCTGTCAACGATACTGCGGGACGCGAGTCATCCTCGGGAGCGGGCTTTTCGACTTCATGCTGCGTAGAGGCTGGTGCACTGCTACTATCACCCTCTTCCTTCTGCTCGAACGCTGAAAGCAGAACGCTTCCCAGATTCCTAGCCCAGGAACGACGATCTGGGTCATCCGCCGAGCTCGATGACAACCCTTCCGCGAGATCTGGAGAAGTTACAGGCAGGTGGTTCTGCAACGATGTACGGAGATGTCCAAGATAGAATGGGTGACGGGAATCTTCCTGAGGGATTAGGTCGACCACAGTACGGACTTGGGAGACGGCCATGTTGACAGCTCTGAGAGCCCCTCTCTTCTCGAGACGGCGAGTAAGGGAACTGGCGAGGTCGCACAATCGTCCAGGCAATTCGACGTTTCTTGGGGTATCAGCTTCGACTGCGGTTCGGAACGCTTTGATGGGGCTGGGCCTTTGTTTTTGGGGCTGTTCCCTCGACTTCTTCAATTCTCGTCGGAATGACCTGCCACAACCGAGCATTGCCTCGAATCCAGCTGGGAACGTTTCGTGAATTTAATATCATCGCAGCCTTTCGTATGCTTACCAGCCAAATCACTATGCACGAGCTGATCATTAGTGATTGCGTCGATTTTGTGCTAGGCGAGCGCACCTCTCGAATGCAGGATCCTCTCCCGCAGCCGTCGACATCTTGGTAGTTTCTATCCGCGGTAGTCAAACTTGGACGATGTGAAGCCCGCGTCAGTCCCAGTGAAGCAAGCTGGGCGAGGTGGTGAGTGACACGGAGCACAGGCGTGTGGTTATATACAAGAGCGGGACGCAGTAGCAAGCGCGTTTCATCCGCGATCGATAATCGATTTCCAAATAGAAGGCTGCGATATGAACACCTCACTGCACGACGCGTGGACCAAGCGAAAAGCGCGCACCTTCAAACAGCGGGCGTCCTGGGCATCCTGTGCCCGAGTATGCTCCGTACTCATCTTCCAAGGGCCAGTCCTGGGAGGACAAATTGGTCAGAGTATTAGAAACGTAGATGTCCGGGGTAATACACACCTGCGACAAGACCTACCGGGAAGCATCTGCTGCGCGGATAACGGGAGAAGCTGTGACCCGATACAGCAACCACGTTTGTGATATGGGCGCCTAATTCATTTCGAAGCAGTTCTCGGGCACGGTGGGATAAATACCACAGCCTGCACATTTGGTATCATTGCCCCAGAGCCACTGGATCCCGATATCCGGAAGGAATCCAAAAAAATTCAGAGCGAAGTGGGTCCGAATCGTTTGTGAACACCAATAGCTAGGGAGAAACCCTGGCGGTGGATATGGAAGCACCGGGAAGATAGACTTAGCGAGTGGTCGAGATGAAATTCATGAAGGGAGGAGCGAATTTCTCCCGATTGTAACAGGAGGCTACGCTGGGCCCTGTAGTGATGAACGTGTGTGTCGGCCACCACTATCGCGAGTCCTTTCCTGCCTTCTGCGATCGGTGTGGGTAATGGGAGGTGAATGTACCTAGTAAGAGGGATTTGGGAGGAGCTACACCCAGAGTCAAGCTCGTGGAGGACAAAGGTACATGATGGTCGAGAAAGAGGTCCGACTCTACGTAGTCTCATTGATTTCACTTTTTGATGGACGCTAACCCCATTGTCTCCCGCCTCTTCCCGTACCTTTGACACAGCGGCAGACTCTCTGTGAACGCTTCCCAAGTCACCGACTCACATGAAGACTTGCTTAACGACGCGTGAAAATTGCTTGGCACCACTATTCTAGGCGATATAGTTCCAAAGCGGGTAGAACCGATGAGCGCGAAGACGGTGAGAAGCGTGGGATAAGCAGTGGCGAGTATTCCTTCGATCTACGTGAAGGCTTCGCCTATGTTCATCTCACCCTCTTAAAAATCTAGACGCCTATCCTCCACTCAAGGTTCTATCCCGCTTTGGCCTAATCAATTAAGGAGATCGCACCGGAAACTTCATTCATCTACCGTTGCGAAGTACGTCTACGAGTTCCTCTGGAGTGACGGACAAGACGGAGAAGACAGGTTCGATGGGTCTCTGTCGGCATATGCTATCCACAGGGTCGTGCGACGAATGCGACAGGATCTCGACCATACGGATGAATCTCTTCTCGCTTGGGTTCCCTATGCGCACTTTGGATATTAAGGATGCTATACTCGGACGGATACTCTTCCTTGGCTTCACATTGATTTGCCCAGTACTACAAATGGTTATCCTTAAGTGTAGTTCTACAGTTTCTCACATCTGCAAACTGCGGAACTAATTGCTTCGAGAGACTTAGTGGCCTAAGAATAGCACACGACCACTTAGCTTAGCCCACCCTACTTAGGAGTGTGAATAAAGTAACTTTTTCAAGTTACTTTTCCTAACTTTCCCCTGCCAAAAAAATGCTAACTTTTTTCCCATACCCCCCTCAAAACTTACTCGGCAGCCGAGCTAACTTGTCTCTGCCAACAGAACCTCTGCCAAAAGGATTCGCGTTTTCCAGGTGTTCTGGCTGTGACAACGTCCTCTGCGCTTCGGTTTCAGAGGCCCTTATTACGATCCGTACGCATATAAATCATGCTCTATCGGGTTGGCTCACTATACCGACCGTGATGAATCACCTCGTTCGCTCGACTGAGCGCGATAGGCGCCCATGCGAACTGAGAACTGGCCCCGGCTTGGTATGTTGGCTTTCGTTGTCAGATCCCATGCTCTTTATATCTCCAGCAGTATCCAGACGCTCACCCCTCTGAGTATATCTGGGCAATTTCAGCTTCGTACCAAGTCGATTCTTCCTATATGACTTCACTTCGTCGTTTCATTTGACCAATCGCAGATTCGCACGCGCTCGGGTGACCCAGAAGTGCATTGCGGCCAGACGCTGATCGATTTCTCAGTGAAATTTAACAACTTGCCATTCGCTTCACGTTAACTTTGGCCAAGCTTTACGTCACTTGCATACTTTCGCTCTCTCTGGGGTACTGCTCGAAAGGTGTATGAACTCTGTAGATCGATAGCGCACCTTCCTCATCTGCAGGAGCGAAGGAGGGGATATTCGCGACAACGCCGAGGTATAAATATATGACGCCCTGTCGAAGTTCGCGAGCAAAGCCAAATAGCACAGACTACTAGATTCCGCAAAGGACGCTGTGGAAGTTATGGCCCACACATTACAACGCCGTTCCATCAACGACACATAGTCCTCAAGAGGAAACTCGACGTCTCGAGTCTAGCAGCGTCGGCCTGTGGTCGATGCACTAGGGAACCGCAACGCGGAGGGACTGTCAGCCGTGAGTGGGTTCTCTCTTCACTCACCAAGTCACTGTTCCCGAAACCGGTCCAGCGCTCTATTAATAGGCAACTCGTGAAGTCCGGGTACACATAACAACACCTAGCTTGCACCTAACTCGGGTATACTTGGGCCTAACTCATGCGAACTTCGACCTAGCTTGGGCACGCTTTCAGTTACTTCCACGCACAGATCTCGCTTGGATCAAAAAGTAAGAAAAAGTAAGTTTAACCGGGGCGAGTTAGGCTCAAGAAGTTACTTTAATTTGCTAACCACCTACTTAGTTTCTGCAACTTCACTAAGTTGTCCAGTCCCTTACTTTGTGAAGTCCTGGGCTGCGGAAAATAGTATGCCAAAGGACGGCGGGGGCTATTGTCGATAGCGTAAACAGCATCTACCGGGTTCAGAGGAGCAAGGGAGGGTGAGCGTACGCGCCACGTGCCGCCGCGAGCCATGAAAGCTGGTGAAACTTGCCACTGGAACGAAGGCGTTCTGATAGCCCATTGGATTATGGATAGAGGTTTACATCTCAAATAGATGTATAGGACCTTAATAGACATGATGATAGTACCTGGGGCGCGGTTTATGCTGGGGTCGAAGTCTACTTTGCTCCAGTATGTTCGGGCAATCCTTACTAAGAAGTTCGCATCGTAGTATCTGCCGCGCTTCCACGTCTTGCAAAGTACGGTCACCCCGAACTAAGCCTAATGGCCACTTAAAAAAGTGAACTAAGTATCTCCTGCTTCGCATAGTATCGACGTCCCCTGTTTTCTGATGCAGCATGGATGATTCTAGGCGTCCATTCACAATCTTCTGGCCCACGAGAACGCTCGTACTACGGCGGGCCGTTTGTACATCTATTCCCGCGAACACTTCTTTGACTCGCGCACTCTTTTTTCAAAGGTTTTGGCCTGAAACGAATGCCAAGCCAAGCAGGTATAAAAGATGACGCCACCGCCAC